>PVLD010030641.1:0-16614 GCA_004027595.1 Dinomys branickii
GAACCCTTATGTTGTAGCTACTGCTGGAGCTTGAGTCCTCTGGACAGAGACTCTGGTGTGGGTTTTCACAAGATGGTTGGCGAATTCCTATAGGGAGATTTGGTGAACACAGTCTCTTTCCAAAGGTCAGGGGTCAGGTAGCTGTAGGTCTTGGATATGGCATCAAAGGTGGCCTTAGCAAAGTTGCCCAGAGTACACTGCTCCATACTGAGTCTCTCTCCATCAGGGTCTGTGATGCTAACAGAAATCTTGCCATACTTCTGGAAACCCCACTACACTTCCTGCACCTGCATGGGCCTCACCCTCCACAGCCCACATTAATTGTCCCTCCTTTCCTGGAGACTTCACTATGCAAACTTCCTTTGATGATGAGCAAATAGCATTTGTGTTGCCATGCACAAATTAGAAGCCACCAGAAGGAGAATTCTACATCACCTGCATCTCTGTGCCTTCCAGTTTAGAAAGGTCAAGCATCCTCTTGTCCAAGGCCCATGATTCTTTTGAAATTGTTCTGCGTGAGTCACCAACATCCTGTGTGTTGTTCAGCCATCAAAAATATTAGCACTGCTGTCTGCTCCCTGGAATCCTGCAGAATTCAAAAATTCTGACTCCATTCTGGTCTTGGTTTCCACATGCTCAAGTTATTCATTTCTTCCTCCTGCTGTAGTGCTGACCACCACTTGAGAGCTCTTCTTCCCTCTAGTTGGTTCAGCTGGTGATCTTCAGTCTTCACCCTGGGTCTCACAGGTTGAAGGTGGAGAGGTCCACTTCCTTGCTTCAAGATTCTCCTGCAACCCTGCTAATCCAGCTGGGATCTCTGTGAACTCCCTGCAGACTCTCACATCCTGCACGGTCCCTCTCCTTCTCTCCATGAATTATGTCCTTGTCTTCCTGGTGAGACCCTGCCTGCTTCTTTCTCCGCATCTCAGAGCCTCCTGCCTGAGTGTGCTTTGGTCCTCTCTATTGCTCACTGAGGTTCTTGAGCAGCAAGGTGCATCTGCGGGACCCAGGCTGGTCCTTGGTGCCAGGGACTTACAAATTCTCTATAACGTCATATGTGTGTGTGACTAACACTGTCAGGCAAGTGTTGTCATCCTGTTACAGACCCCCAGGGCTCAGAAAAGTTAAATAAGTTGACTGAAGTCCTAGTTAACTGGAAAAGCCAGGATCTGAACATAGATCTGTCTAAATCCAGAATCTAAACAATCATTTTTTGTTAAGCTTAGGGATGTGGTATTTTCATGTACCAATAATTCAATTCATATTTGTGGAAAGTTAAGAGCTAAGAAATCAGCATTGTGAATGAGACTTGGAAATAAACTTTGCCTTTAGTCTCTCAGGCTTTAAAATGCTGTTTTCTCTGTCACAATTTCTACTAAATAAGGACCAAGATCCTCCATGTCACAGTGAGAGCTTCTTCAGCCCCTCTGCCTGTGGCTGGCTCACAAGCCTCCTCAGCCAACCTCTTCTCCATTCTTCCTCCTCTCTAGATGGCCACATGCCATGTGGCAGCTGTGGCCAAGGCCCCCCAGAACTGAATGTGCTCCATCTCTAGCAGACAGTAGTAGAGTCCACAGCTGCACATTCACACACATGTGTGCACACACACACACTCACTTACCTGTGTGCACACATAGAATATACATGCATGCACACCACACACTGGGCTGTCCTAGCTGGAGTGGAAGTTTATGCTTCATTATAGTGTAAGGACAGTGGCTGGGGCTCTAGAGAGATAAGTCAAGACAGAAACTAGATCTGACCAAAAGTATAAACATCTCTATGGCCAGTTCTATGCAATAGATGTCCAGCAGCCTAGAGGGGAGAAATACCATTTACCAACATGCAGGCAGGACCGTCAAGCATGGCAGCACAGGAATTAAATCCAGGGAGATCAAGAATAGAAAGATGGGATACACCCAAGAGAGAGTCTAGGAACATCCACTTGGGGCAAGGGCAATGACCAAGACCTGTAGGTGGGAGGAATGGTTAGAGAATAAGAAGCACTGGACAATGGGCAGCATGAACTATCCCAAAGTATAGGAATGGTCCTCAAACAACAGTAAGGGTGGATAGAAGAGAAAGGAAACAAAAACGTGTATTACATGCTTACACAATTCTGTGCTCGACCTATACCGAGAAGTTTCCACACATCTGTGTTCACATCCTTCAAACAACCTTGTAAATATTAATATCTATATTTTACAGATAAGAAGTGAGTCAGAAGTTTCCACTGGACATGCCCAAACTACATTGCTGATAACCCTGGCAAACTAAAATTTACTAAAGGAGAGTGCTCAGGAGGTGGATTGAATGGACTTAGGGGTGAATGGGAGGTAATGATGGACAGAAAGAACATTCTTTCAGAAGTTTGGATGGAAAGGAAAGAAGAGAAATTGCAGAGGCTAAGAGGAATACAGCATTGAAGGTCATGGTGTGGGGGAGTTTAGGCATGTTTATAGTCTGAGAGCAGGAGAAAGGTGAGTTAAGATGCAGAAAAGGAGGTGCCCCACCTCCCACCATCACCACAGGATGCATCTGACCTCCTGGGAAAGCCAGGTGCACTCCATGGGCTTTTGGGAGAGGCTAAACTTAGCACCTCGCCTCCCGTCACCCTTGTGGGACTAGTCTGACCTCTCAGGAAAGCCAGGTTTGTTCTGTGGGCTGCTGGGAGAGGCTGGATTCGGTGCTCACCTCTCAGTGCCATCACAAGATGCACCTGACCCCTTGGCAAAGCCAGAATGAGTCTGACCCCTGGGGAATACAGACACATTCAGTGAGCTGCCTGGGAAGGGTGAGGCTCAGTGTTCTGCCTCCTGCGTCAAAAATGACATGACAAAGGAACAAAATATAATCTCAGATGTCCACCCTACTCAGAACACATCCAGAAGACATTGACATAGGAGAACTCTGAAGTCAAGCACCTGAAATTTCTGAAATGATAGCAACTGAAGGAAAGAAACAACTCCATCAGGCCATAGAAGACAGCAGATCAGAAATACTCTTTCAGGTAAGAAAGAAATGACAACAATAATGAAAGAATTGCTCAGCATATCTAAAGAAGACATAGATAAAAATAGAGGAGCATAGAAGAATGATGGAAACCTTCACTGAACAATATGGGAAAGAATTAAAATGCATGAAACAGATTTAAAGTGATACCCAGGAAATTAAAAATTCTATCCAAAATTGGAAAAACCACTTTAATGGAGCTGAAGACACTTTCAGACCTTGAAGACAGCAATGCAGCTAATGACTGTGAAAAGAAAGATCTCTAAAAAAATCAAGGAACCAGAAAATAACAATTCAACAGTTGCAAGATGAGGCAAAGAAACAAAACGTATGACTAATAGGTGCCCATGAAACAGCAAGAATCAACACAAATGACATAAAAGATTATTTGCAGAAGTAATAGCAGAAAATTTCCCAAGCATGAAAAAAGAATCTGACATACAGGTAATTTTGGCATATATAACTCCAATTAGCTATAACCAAAATAAATCTACAGCCAGACATATAATAATCAAGATGCCAGAAATTCAGCAATAGAACAGAATATTAAAAAGCTGTTAGAGAAAAGAAACAAATTACCTATAAATGCAAGCCTATCAGAATCACAGCAGATTTCTCAACACAAACCATGAAATCAAGAAGAACTTGGAGTAAAGTATTTCAGGTCCTGAAAGAAAACAACTTCCAACCGAGATTGATGCATCCTACAAAACTATCCTTCAAAATTAATGGAAAAATAAAATATTTCCACTACTAATGAAGTATCAAACCGACACTACAAAGACTACTAAAAGATATTGTAGAAAGAGATAAAAATGATCAAAATTTCCAGAACAACAATAGAAAGGAACCACCAAGCAGAGTAAGCAATTAAACAGAGGAAAAAAGTAGGGAACCAAAAGCAGGAAAATGATATGACAAAGGTAAGCCAGTACATATCAGTTATAACCATTAATGTAAATGGTCTCAATTCACCAATCAAAAGAAGTAGGTGGCAGAGTGGATCAAGAAACAAAATTCAACACTATGCTGTATTTAAGAAACACATTTAACTCAAAAGGAAATTTATAGACTGAAAGTCAAAGGATGGAAAACAATTCTCCATGTGACAGGAATCCAGAAAAAAGTAGGGGTAGCTATTCTGTTTACAGACAATGTGAACTTCAAACCAGGAATGATGAAAAGAGATGAAGGTCACTACATACTTATTAGGGGAAAACTTCAAGAGGAAGAGATAACAATCATAAATATATGTGCTCCAAATATGGGAGCACCCGACTATAAAGGACAAATCATAATAGACACGAAAAACCAAATAACTACTAACACAATTGTAATGGGTGACCTTAACACCCCACTGACACAAAGAGATAGGTCAACTAGACAAAAAATCAGCAAAGAAATAACAGAACTGAACCAAACTTGTGGACAAAGGGACTAAGCAGATGTTTACAGAGTGTCCCACCCAAAAATATCGGAATACATATTATTCTCAGCTGTACATGGGACATTCTCTAAAATAGACCACATATTAGCCAATAAAACATGCTTAAGTAAATGCAAAGGAATTGAAATTATCCCAGGCATATTATCTGACGAAAGGGCAATGAAATTAGAAATTAATGACAAAAGGAGCCACAAAAACTCCATAAACACATGGAAATTAAATAACAGCCTCCTGAACAATCAATGGGTCACAGATGAAATAAAAGCAGAAATTAAACAATACCTACAATTAAACAAAAATGTAGATACAACTTACAGCAACCAGTGGGACACAATGAAGGCAGTCCTCAGAGGGAAATTTATGGCAGTGAACTCACACATCAGGAAAACAGAATGAGAACACATAAATAGCCTAATTGTGCCCCTCAAACTTCTAGAAAAAGAAGAAGTCAAGCCCAAAGCTCAAAGAAGGGAGGAAATTATAAAGAGCAGAGCAGAAATTAATACAACTGAGATGAAGAAAACAATACAAGCAATTAATGAATCAAAGAATTGTTTCTTTGAAAGAATACATAAAATTGATAAATTTATCAATTTACCAACTCTCCTTAGCCAACTTTATCAAAAAAAGGAAGGAAAAACTCAAATTCATGCAAAAAGGGATGAAAAGGGTGAAATCTACAGATCCTATAGAAGTTCAGTAGATTGGCAATACCTACTTTAAAAATCTTTACTCCCATAGGATGGAAAACACAGAAGAAAAGGACAGATTCCTGGATATGTATGAATTACCAAAGCTGAATCAAGAAGATATAAAAGTTCTGCATAACCTAATATCAGTTAATGAAACTGAAAACATGATTAAAAACTTACCAACAAAGAAAAGGTCCTTATGGATTCAAAGCTGAATTGTACAAGAGATTTAGAGAAGACTTAGTATCAATAATTCCTCAATCTCTTCAATGAAATTGAAAGGAAAGCAACTCTCCCTAACTCATTTCTGGAGGCAAGTATTACACTGATACAAAAACCAGAGAAAAACCCAACCAAAAAAAAGAACTACAAGCCAATCTCCCGCATGAACACAGATACAAAAGTACTCAATAAAATACTAGCAAACAGCATGCAGCAAATCATCAAGAAGATTATACACCATGACCAAGTGGGACTCATCCCAGGGATGCAGGGATAGTTCAATATACAAAAATCAATAAATGCAATACACCATATTAACAGAGCCAAAGACAAAAGCCGCATGATCATTTCAATAGATGCAGAAAAAGCTTTTGACAAAGTGTAACTCACATTCATGATAAAAAAAAAAACCTACAGAAAATTAGAATAGATGGTCTTTATCTCAATCTGACCAAAGCCATATACAACAAACCAGCAGCCAACATCATAATAAATGAACAAAAACTGAAAACTTTCACTTTAAAATCATAAACATGACAAGGATGTCCACTACCTCCACTATTAGCTTTGGAAACATTAACAGAACAATTAGACAAAAGAGAGCAATAAAAGGAATAAGGATAGGAAAGAGGATTTCAGAAAATGGAAAAATATTCCTTGTTCATGCTTAGGAAGAACCAACATTGTGAAAGTGGCCATACTCCCAAAATTGTTATACAGATTCAATACAATTCTGATCAAAATACCATTAGTATACCTCACAGATCTAGAAAAAAACATTCCTAAAATTCATCTGGAACTAGAAGAGACCCAGAATAGAAAAAGCAATCATGGGTAACAAAGGCAAGGCAGGAAGCATCACGGTCCCTGACTTGAAATTATAGTACAAAGCTATTGTGATAAAATCAGCATGGCATTGGCAAAATAATAGACCTGAGGATCAGTGGAACAGATTGGAAGATGCAGCCAAACCCACAAACACACTCAGCCACCCGATCTTTGACAAAGGGGCCAAACATGTTCACTGGAAGAAAGAAAGCCTCTTTAATAAATGGTGCTGGAAAAACTGGCTTTCCACGTGCTGAAGACTAAAACTAGACTCATGTCTATCACCATGCACTAAAATAAAGTCAAAATGGATTAAAGATCTAAATATTAAAACAGAAACACTAAATCTATTGGAAGAGAAAGTAAGTATAAATTTTGAAGACATATAGTGGCAGGCAGAGAGTTCATGAACAAAAAACAAACTGTGCAAGAAAAACTTCAAAGAATCAACAACTGGGATCTCATCTTATTAAAAAGATTTTGCACATCAAAAGAAATCACCAACAGAGTAAAAACAAAACCTGCATACTAGGAAAGACTTTTAGCCAACTCTCCCTCAGACAAAGAATTCTATCTAGAACATATAAAGAATTTTAAAAATCAGGGCTCCCAAATTCAAAGACCAAATACAAAAATGAGCATCTGAGATGAATATACATTTCTGAATCTTATTTTATTTTAAAGAGAAAAGAATAAACACAAATTTATAAATACAAAAACATAAAATGATACAAAAACAATAAAAATGATACAGAATTTCAAACAAGGTGGTAAGAAATTAACAATGGTTGTTGTATTACATAGTGTTATCTTCAAATTGGTTACAAATGGCAAATAAATGCATGAAAAACATGTTCAACATCATCAGTCATTCGAGAAATGCAAGTTGAAACAACACTGAGATTCCATCTCACACCAGAAAGAATGGCCATCATCAAGAAACCAACCAATAACAATGCTGGAGGGGCTGTGGAGAAAACGGAACCCTTCTCCATTGTTGGTGGAAGTGTAGATTGGTGCAACCACTGTGGAAATCAGTCTGGAGCTCTCAGTAAACTAGAATTACAGGTCCCATTCAACTCAGCTGTTTCCCTTTTGGGTATTTTTCCAGAACTGAAAACATCATACCACAATGATATATGTGCACCCATGTTTATAGCAGCACAATTTGCAATAGCTAAATCATGGAAACAACCAAAATGCCCACCAACTGAGGAATGGATAAAAAAGATGTGGTATTTGTATGTAATGGACTTATCGCTCAGATGTAAAGAAAGATAAACTCAAGGCTTTTATAGGTGAATAGATGCAACTAGAGACCATACTCATAAGTGAAATAAATCAGACCCACATCTGTAAACACCATATTGTCTCCCTAGAGTAGGAACCTGAAAGAGTAAATGAAATCTGAAATGTACAATAGATACTGTGAAAGGGAAAGAAACTACTCAAAAGGAAAAAACAACTGGGATGAGGGAAAAGAGAAAAGAAAGGGGAAAAATTTTATGTATATATATGTGATAGCTAAGATAACTGTACTACTAATTTCTATTGACTTATTGAAAGGAACAGTTAATGTTTAATTGTTTGATCAATCTTACATGTCTATATCTGGTTTATCTGTGTAATCAATATGAAGATAATAATATTTAATATAATAGTCATTGTTAATTTCCTAACACCTTGTTTGAAATTGTATGTTGTTTTTATTGTTTTGTGTCATTTTGTTTATGTCTTTTTATTTGTAAATTTATTTTTATTCTTTTCTCTTTAAAATAAAAAAAGATGCAGAAAAGGTAGGTATGGTGCAGAGACTAATTAACAGGCATGATTAAAAATTCAAGTCAAACACATCAGGAGAGGAGACATCAACATGCAGGAAGACAGGGACTTTATTCTCAGAGTCCAGAGACAAGGGATGGAGAGAGGACAGATGGAAGTAAACTGAATGACACATGGGAAGGAGAGGGAGATAGAGGCAATTTCTCTAGTAAAGACTGATCTTTTGTTGAGAGTGAAGCACTGCAGTAAAAGAAACTTGAAGAGAGAGAGAGAAATGTCAAAGTCTTCCAGGAGGAGGGGAGAGAAAGCTACATCCAGTGAACTAAGTGATAGGTTCTCTGACGTCCCCTCTCATAGGGGAGCTCATGAATGTGTAATGGTCCAGGCTTGGTTTTATTATTGTTATTTCAACTACTCAAGAGTTACAGCAGAGAGGCTGGTTAATCCCTCCATCTCTAGTTGGAAGATGTAGAGATGCCTTTAGTGGAAAGATTCAGACCTCCCATGAAGACACATGGCGATAGTGTGGGTTGAGAACCAGCATAGCATTTCACACTCTGTGCTCAATATGCACCTACAAAATTTCTCTGCAGCAAAATAAAAACCTTGCATTAGCAATTTCTCACTCTGCTACTTGGAGCTCATATGGCCTTTTCAGAGAAGTCTAAATTCAGTGTTTCTCACTCCTGACCAGGGGATTTCTAGAAATGTGGGTGTTGAGTTTCTGTCTACAAAAGGATCTGTGCAGAGCCCTGAAGAGTCAAGTAGAGAAACATTGTGCTTGAGGATATTCACATTCTTCTCTCTGGCTTATGCAGAAGCCTTATTGACATTAGTGGAGAACAGATATCAAGAAATACCAAGATCATGAGTGGCCATGTTGATGGGCAATAACTGATTGAACTGTAGATAAGTGAGGCTTCCAGGATGGAATCTAATTATTGTCAGCTCTTTTCCTAGGTCCTTCCTGGTGACCTTGGAGCAGGCTGCTTGTTTTCAGTCCCCTGAGTCCTGGCTTCAGCTCCTGTGTCTTGGATGTAACCATTCGTCATATACCCTTTGATCCAACTTTGCCCTGGAGTGTTTACATGTGGACAGTGTGTATTATTCATGTTTCTTTCTGTGAGGAGAGGATCCATAGAGGAAAATCAACAAGTGCTCCTTTGACTCTTTCATTCCATTCCTATATTCCACTAGAGGTTGCAGAAGGACTTCTGCACATGTCATTCTCCCATCGCAGTGCTGTGATTTATATGGATTGTAATTTCCATTCAGAATTTCACTAAAACCCACAGAAATGAGGCAGCACTCACGCACTGTCTAAGCAAATATAGGGGCAGAGCGTCTACCATGGCTCAAGTTCTTCTCAGAAATCTTTAATGAAAACCAGAACAAGAACTTCCAACTGTGCTCTCTTAGTCCTGAGACTCAACAGCAACTACATGCCTGGGATCATGGCTGAACACCAGCTCCTAGCTCCAGCCTGGTTTGTAACAACATGGTTGTTGGTCTCCAAACAGCCTGATGCTGCGGATGTAATACTCCCTCCTCATCCACACCCATGGTTCTTCTGGGCCCCTCCACCCTTTCCTTCCACCCCTGGGACACAGTGCAGGTTGCTGCAGTAGTGGACCTCCTGGAGACAAGGAGAGCTCCATGGGAGGAGTAGGCCAGGTAGAACCTGCCTGGGCTATTTAAATGGCTCTTAATGCCGTGACTAAAGTTGCAAAACAATTCTGAGAAACTTTAGAAAAACGCATGTGCAAAGCTATTTAAAGAGTGACATTTTTTTCCTGTCAGGCCCCACCCAGCACATGCTTTTACAGCCATTATAATTCCTTGAAAAAACTCCCTGCGTATTAGAAGTGCTGACAGACGCTGGGCCGGAGCAGCGTGTCTAACAGCTCAGCTGTGTTTACTTTTCATTACACTTGACTCTCATTGCTGCAGTTTAACCGTGGCTCACACCAGCCAGAACGTTTTAATTCAAACATCAACCCAGGGAAATTGGCCTACCCCCGTCATCAGCTCTTAGTATTAACAATTGCCCATATTTCTTTCCCATCAAACTATCTTTTAAGAAGTGCAAGATTTAAAGTAAAATGGACATATACTTCACCATGGGCTCCTCCACCAGGTAACCTCTGGAAAGTCACTGGCTCTCTGTGAAACTCAGTTTCTTCATCTACATGTGGCAACTTCTGCTCCTACTTCACAGAGCAATAGTACAGATTAGGCATAAGATAGGAAAAGTATCTAGCAGAGTTCCTGGAGCAGAGTGCTAGTTTGATACTTTATATTATTTTGTACACTATATACATTATCAACATGATAATGATGATAATATCATATGCAAAGAACTGTGGTCCCTGTGGGCTTCTCCATTACAAGATGTGATGGGAAAATATTATTACAGTAAAACCCACATTGCCGTGAATCCCTCTCAAAATCTTCCCCTGGCTTTGAACACGCTCATCCCATCATCCTTCCACTTTCCACAACAGCTCTGGAGCCCTCTTTCCTGAGGATCTTTACCTGTACTGTCCTGTCTGCCTCAATGTCCTGAATGGATTCAAAACATTTCCCTTTCCTGGTCATTTTGACTTTGGGGAGAGCCAGAAGTCACATAGTGCCAGGTCCAGTGGAGGTTGGATGATGTTGTGGTTTGTGTCTACATGACCCCCCAAATCCTCATGCAGCTATGGGATGGCTTTTAGAGTTTATGACTGATCCATGATCCAATGCTGGGATTATGGATGTGAGAGCTATACCCGCCCTAGGGCAGATAGTTTGCTGGGATTATGGGTGTGAGAGCTATACCCACCCTAGGGCAGATAGTTTGTATATGAAGGAAGAGAAAGAGGCAGCTGGCCACCATTCCTGCTGCCATTCCTCCCTTCTTGTGCTTGTTGCCTTGCTGTGTACCGCCGCCATGAACTGTTGCCTTCTGTCATGTGCCACTCTGCCTCAGAACCAGCCAATTATGGACTGAAACCTCCACAAACTGTAAGCTAAATAAACCTTTCCTTCCTTAATTTTGGGTGTTGGGTGTTTTGTCTCAGCAATGAGAAAAAAGTAACCAAGACAGATGAGGACACAGTGTCGTGTTTTCCAAGTTGACTTTCCATGAGTGGGCACTTGGCAGCAGCAGTCACCTTATTTTTAGTTACACCTCATGAAAACATTCAGGACAGAGTATTTCCAGAACTGCTCCAGAAAGTGGCAGGAAAGATAAGATAAGCTTTTTGGAATTGAGGGACTTTCAGGAGATTCATGGCAAAGTGTCTTTTACTGCAATAAATATATTAAATGTACATGTTCACCACCTATTCTGATCACTCTTATACTGTAATGAGAGCAAAACCAGTAAGTCATACCCAGGGAACCCCTCTGACAATCTTGCACAAGCACATCCATTTCTATCCAAAAGCTCCATTCTGGAACAGGACCCCTGTTGGGCCTTCCAAGCTCCTCAGAGATGTGCCTGCATGGGAACCCTTCCCATGACTCCCAGTGGCTTCCTGAGGGACATGGCAGGTCCAGTCTTCTCCTGGCTGAGATGAAAGCCCATAGCAGAAATGTCTGGGGAATCAAAATGGTGGCCAGGGATACTTCCCTAGGGAGAGGGAGCCAGGCAGAGCCCATGTTCTTCTGTCTGCCCACCTGGATACAACTGTTCTGGAGCTCATCCACAGCTATAGCAAGGAGCCCTCCTACCTTGCCCCAGGGACCCCAAGCCACCTGGGTTTGCTGAGGGCAGGCTGCACTTCTTCCTCACTAGCTCTGTGTATGTGCACTCCACACAGTAACCTTGACTGAGCCTTACAACTACCATCAGAGCCAATGTGGTCAGCTCTGTCTTGCTGCTGAAGAACTGAGACTCAGAGGTGCCCCATGGCCAGAGGGTCAGCACCCGAACCTGGTCTGCTGGAGTGAGGCTGCTTGACCATAGTCCAACTGTGAAGAAATCAACAGAACTAAAGAATGCATTGTGATAGCCAAACTAGAAATTTTAAATTAAAAGACAGAATCCTACCCCCTTATCAAAGCACACATGCATGTGTGTTTTGCTTCCTTCATCCTGGGCAGATGGTACACAGCTATAATCCTAGTAATCTAGGAGGCTGAGAAAGGAGGTTAAAAGTTCGAGCCCACCCTGCCAACCTGGTAAATTTAACAGCTTAGCTACAACCTCTCAAAATTAAAAATAAAAGGACTGGGGACATAGGTCAGTGTCAGTGTCCTGGGTACAATCCCCAGTAAAGAGAAAAGAAATATAATGATACAAGTGAGCATGACTTCAGCAAGACTGTATTAAGCACCTGCTTGAGACAGTGGCTCCTGGACCAGTATGGTTTATTCCAGAATGAGAGCACATGTACCTCATTATGGAGTGGCTAAGGTGACGCTGAAGCTATCTGTCCCTCAGCAGAGTACAGCCCATGGAGCTCACACATATGCAAGGAATGTTAAAGACTAGCAGACCTCGTGGGCCATCACCTCAGGCTGGGAGTCCTCACCAGCCCGAATGTCAATTCCTCCAGCTGGCAGCAACATTTCAGTCGAGGTGTTTCCCGGTTTAGTACCAAAAAGAGGGAACACTGGTAGTACAGTGCCTTCTTCTCCCAGTAAGCCCCATGAAGAGTGGGATGTCACTTTCATTATACATCCTGCTTATCAAGGAAGTGTGTGTGTGCATTGTGAAAACATTACACACGTGAAGGCATTTAGCAGCCCTACCCCTAACCCTAACCACCCACCAGCACACCACATGGAGAGCAGCAATGCTTTACCTTAGCTCTTTCCAAGCTACTTCTATATGGCCAAGCAGTATATGTACTGTCACTTAGTTAATGTTGTAGTGCATGTACAGTTTAGACCCTAGCTTCTCTCGCTACCACTATACCCTTAGAATGTCCAAACATCATTAAAGTTATGTAAAAAAAAAAAAACATAAAAAGGCCGCATAAAATCCCACACTTAGATAGCACAGTAATGTAGTTAACCATTCCCCTGTGTTGGGTATCTAAGCTGCTTCAAAAATTTTACTATTAAAATCAATGCTGGCTTTCAGTCCAAAGAAACCCCAGCTCCCTACCTTACCCCTCCAAACACAGATCAAAGTAGTTAAAGATATGTGAAAAGACAGCCATGCTCGAAAACAAGGCTACCAAATCTGTGAACCCTGAGTCATGTCATCTTACTGGCTCTAGGACCCAACACAAGCAGAATTAGCCAGGAGTCAGACATTTAAATGTGAGCATGAAGACTGAGCAAACGTGACCCCTATGTGCGGTTCAGCAAGTGTGCCCTGCTGGACTCCTACACTCCCCAGGACTGCCCACACTCACCCCCTAAGAAATCGAGCTGAGAAGGAAAAGCAGAGACAGCTGCCACCACCGTTAAGTAACATGTGCAAAATTATGATGCTACCAAGCACTGGCAGAGAGCAGAGACGCTTGCTTGACAAGACAGTGGACTAGCTGCCCAATATTTCTAAAAACTGATTCACAGCAGCTCTGCAGGATGGAAAATCTGGGCAGTAATATGATCTGAAGTGAATAAGGAGTGTTAGCCCACCAAGACGAAGGTAATAGAAAACTTAGAAACCACAGAAAGAGAAGAAATGATATTCACACAGGCAAGTGTGAATTGTCTGCCAGAGACAAGTTTGTAACTGAAATTGTCAAAGGGCAATTACAAGGGAACAGTATTAATAAAACCATCATCCATGGAATGCTCACGATGAGCCACAGCCTATTGTGTTTCCATGCATTTTGCCTCTTTTAATATTAGAGCAATCAGACAGGTTGGCTTTAAAATTCAGAGAAACTAAAAAAATTCAGTGTAAACAAAGCTTGTTTTGAGAAAATTAATAAAACTGGTAAAACCATGTCCAGACTGGTGAGGAAAAGAAGACACAGATTATAAATAGCAGAAGAAAGAAAGCCACCAAAACTACAAAGTCTAAGCACATTAAGGACATTGTGAAAATGGCCATACTACCAAAATTGTTGTACAGATTCAATGCAATTCCCATTAAACTGCCATTAGCATACTTCACAGATCTAGAGAAAACATTTCTTAAATTCATCTGGAACCAGAAGAGACCCAAAATAGCAAAAGCAATCCTGGGCAACAAGGACCAGCCAGGTAGAATTACAATCCCTGGCCTGAAATTACACTACAAAGCTACTGTAATAAAATCAATATGGCACTGGCTAAAAAACAGAACAGAAGATCAGTGGAACAGACTGGAAGATACTGACACAACCACAAATACACTCAGCTACCTTATCTTTGATAAAGGGCCAAACTCACTGGAAGAACAATAACCTCTTTAATAAATGGTGCTGTAAAAATTAGTTTGCCATCTGCCAAAGACTAAAAATAGACCCAAGTCTACCACCATTCACCAAACTCAAGTCCAAATAGAACACAGATCTCAGTATTAAAACGGAAACACTAAATCTATTGGAAGAGAAAATAGGTAAAAACCTTGGAGACATAGGGGTAGGAAGAGAGTTCATGAACAAAAACCAAACTACCCATGAAATACTTCAAAGAATCAACAACTGGGATCTCATCCTATGAAAAGTTTCTGCAAATCTAAAGAAATCACCAGCAGAGTAAAAAGAAAACCCACAAACCGAGAAAAAGTTTTAGCTGACTGTCCCTCAGACAAAGGTCTTCTATCTATAACACATAAATAATTTTAAAAAATCAGTCCTTCCAAATTCAAAGACCCCATCCAAAAAAGGGCAACTGAGATAAATAAATACTTCTCAAATAAATAAATGCAAATGGCACATAAATACATGAGAAAATGTTCAACATGATTAGTCATTCAAGAAATGCAAATTAAAACAACAATGAGATTTCACTTCACCACAGTAAAAATGGCTATCATTAAGTAATCAACCAATAACAAATGATAGTGAGGCTGTGGAGAAATAGAAATTCTTCTCCACTGCTGGTAGGAATGCAGACTGGTGAAACTACTGTGGAAATCAGTTTGGAAATTCCTCAGCAAACTAGGTCTAGAGGTCCCCTTCAACCCAGCTATTCTCCTTCTGGGTATTTTCCCACAAGATCTGAAAACATCATGTCACAGCGATATATGTGCACCCATGTTCATGGCAGCACAATTTGTAATTGCTAAATTGTGGAAGCAACTCAAATGTCCATCCACTAAGTATTGGATAAAAAAAATTGTGGTACTTTTATATAATGGAATATTACTCAGCTATAAAGAAAGATAAACTCGAGGTAATGGTCACAACCAGAGACCATACTCATAAGTGAAATAAATCAGACCTGCATGTGTAAGTAACATATTGTCTCACTAGTATAAGAACCTGAAAGAGTGAATAAAAACTAGGAGGTATGATAGACATTGCAAAATGAAAGGAAAATGCTCAAAACAATGGGCAACAGGAGTGTGGAAAAGGAGAAGGGAAAGAAGGGGAAATCATGTATGTATGTATATACAGGTTAGCTCACAGTTGTGCTACTGTCTTCTATTGCTTTACTGAAAGGACCAGTTAATGATTACCGGTTTGATCATGATTGCATGTCTCCATTTGTTTTCCTGAGCAACCACTCTGAAGATATCAATAGTGACACAACAACCATTGTTAATTTCCTACCAATTTTTCTGTAACTCTATATTGTTTGTATTGTTCTTATGCTATTTTGTAAATGGATGTCTGTTCGTTAATATGTTTTCCTTCTTTTATTTTTAAAATAAATTAAAAATTTTTTTTAATTATGAAAAAATCATACCCAAAAATGACAGATGAAATGAAAATATTCCTTGACAGCACAAGCGACCAACATCCTTGACAGAAGAGGCAAATTGTCTAAGTAGCCTTCTGTCAAGGAAAGAAACTGAATTTGTAGTTTAAACTTTTGAAAAAAACTATTTCATGCTGCACTGGCTTCATATTGGTTTAAGAAAGCTGCCAAAATTTCTACCTGATTAGAAGATTAATGTTGAGAAAATAATTCTATGATAATTTCCCCCATCCAGGTGCAGACAGAAAATAAGGAATAAACAAAAAGGGCTCAGCAGTAACAGGCCACACACTGATAATCTCAGGACTCTGGGTGGCTGAGGCAAGAGGCTTGCAAGTTCAAGCCCAGCCTGGGCAATTTAGCAAATTAGAGAGACCGTGTCTCCAAACAAAAAAGGCCTGAGGGTGTAGGTCGTGTGAAGGCCCTGGGCTCAATCTCTGACACACCAAAAGAATTAAATAAATAACAAGAATTAGATAAATAACAGCAATGATGTTTTGTGAAACAACAGTTTTTAATGTATATAAGGGCACATTTCATTTGCAAATTGTATTAAAAACCCTATGTTGATCCCTCCCGCCTCCCTAGCCGGCGCAGCCCCCCGGCGACTCAAGACAGAGATCGGCTTGTTAGCGGCGGAGACGCCCAGCAATCCCACGTTTCCCGCGTGTCGGGCGAGCCGCGCGGGGGGTCCCAAACGCCGCCGGAAGCGGAGAGAGGGATTTGCTGGGTCCTGGCGCCCCGAGAATACAGACAGCTCGATCCCTCCCGCCCCCCCCGACCCGGCGCCGCTCTCCGGCGACTCCCGACAGAGATCGGCTCTCTGGCGGCGGC
>PVLD010030642.1:0-16614 GCA_004027595.1 Dinomys branickii
TTTTTTCTGTTGTTGATGTAGTTCTTTTTCTACCACACTTTAAAGGAAGGGAAAGAAAGAGAAAAAAAAGAAAAATTATATATATATATATATATATATATATATATATATATATATATAAAATATGTAAGAAAGTAAGTATGTATGTACAGCATATCTTACATAGTTGTACTACTGACTTAGGTCACTTTATAGTAAGGAATAGTTGATGATTAATTGTTTGATCAATTTTGCATGTCTGTATCTGTGTTCTTGAATATCCACTTCAAAGTTATCAACATGTAAAGCAACAACCATTGTTGATTCCCTGTCACCTTGTCTGTAAATCAGTTTTGATTGTACTATTCTTATGCTACTTTGTGTCTGTTTGTTAATATGTTTTTGTTCTGTTACTTTTAAAATAATAATAAATAAATAAATAAACTATATAAAAATATGCTATTATATGCTCCAGTAAGGGGATGATCTGGAAAATGCAGTTACCTGTTCATTTCAGGCTCCTACAAATACCAGAAAACATATACAGGTACAATAGAGACACTAGCGCTCATGCTTTACCATCAATACTGGACATTTGAATCTTTCAGATTAAGCAGTTGGCCTCTTTGGCTTATCTTTTTAAGCTCACAAACACTGCTCTTCAGTTTCCTCACACCTGAACTATCTTGAGCCCAGTGAGTAAAGAGCTCCTCTGCTATGCACTTAGCTGCCCTGAGTGTGATCTCAAAACTTGGCCACAGCTGGACACGTCTGTGAAAAAAAAGAAAGATCTTAGTCTCTATCAGGCTTCAAGGTGGGGCATAAGTAATATTTTACCTCCTATCTCACGAAGCATAAAATCGTAAGAATTAAGCAACAAAAGGAAACTGAGTCTTTATCCATGTTGAATTGATGTTCCTCCAATGTTCCCACTTTCGCTTCAAGTTTTTCCTAGCCTTACCAACGCTCATTAAAAAGAAGAAAAAGAAATAAAAAAATAAAAGTTTTGTTAGAATGAGCTCCCTCAATTTCCTTCCTTTCCCTTCACAAATTTAAAGTTATCGTTTTAAAGTGTTATCTCTTTGTTAAAACGGACAACCACCTTCACCATGTTTGTTAGCTTCAGAATGTTATTTTCATCTCATCTCTTCCCATCTAATTATCACTTAAAGAGTTTGGTCCTACTCATATCTTACTTTTGCTTAATAGTAAAACATACTCTAAGTTTTCTCTTCAAGAGCCAGAAGGAAAAACACCTTTTTGATGACCTATTCCCTTAAAATGTCATCAGTGTATCAATACCTTACATCTTTAACGATCTTTGAGTACAAAGTCTTCATCCTGTACTCTTGACTTTTAATTAATTCTGTCACCATCTGTAATCTACTTTCGATTACCCTTATATGCTTCTACTCTGTAGGTTCAGTAGGTGCTATCCTCTCCTTAAAATTTCCATGGTATATGACCAGGCCTGTAATTCTCCCCAGGAAAATTTCTGTGATAATACTTCCTTGGACTCACCATTTCTCTATTTGTTTTGTTGCATTTCTTTTGTATTTCAATATATTAAATCAGGGATTCTCAAGCATTAGCATACCTCAGAAGTACCTGGAACCAGGGTCTGTTGATTCTACCAGAAGTTTTTGATTTACTGAATCTGGCATTGAACCTGAGAGTTTTCATATCTAACACATGCTAACTCTGACACTGTTGTCCTACACCGACACTCTGAGAAGCATTTCTTGAGATGAATATGTCCTAGATGTTTGACATGCTTTGCTGCTATCTTGCATTCTTTTATGAAAAGAACTCACCTATTCCCAAGCTTCATTTGTTACTCATATATGATAACATAGACTCTGAATGAGAAGCCAAACCACACCCCTACTAAACTCCTACCCAGCTTTATGACTACTCACTAAACAGCTTACCTTTGCTTTTATACTTTATAGGCTCCTCACAAACAATACACCCCGCATGCTGCACACTGTGTCCTGCTTCCCAAAGGGGCTTCTCTCTTGCCTATTTTTTCCCACACATCTTAAGCATCAATCCTTCTCACAAGCAAGAAATTTGCAGCCAGCTTTGTCTTTCCTACCCTCAATCTTCCTTGCCTCACATGTGTTAGTTACAGGTAGAACCCTGTAAATCCTGCCTCTGCTATATTTATCTTCTCTCATTTTCTCTAAATTTTGTGTCTGCTATATCACAAATACATCCAAACTTGATTCACAGGTTTCTTCTGCCCACTGAGTTCTAAAATATATCTAAAATTGGTATCTGATCCTGTTGTGTAACTCTTCTTTAAAAAATTATTTTCAGGTTCTTTATTACCTATAGTATCAAGATATAATATCTTTGTATGCCATTCACAATTTTGCCCCCACATACTTAATCTGATTCTTTGTTTCTGAATTTATGGTTGTATCTGACAATTCGCCTTGTCTGGAGTCAGATCATACTGAGTTCATGCATGTCTGCACTTGTGCGGGATTCTTCCCTTCTTCTGTGTCCTCTGCACTCACAAGTGCTTCCTATCTTCTGATCTTGAGCACAGTTAGCTGCCTTCTCTCTGGGTTCTCACGCGATTTCACTCATGTGTCCTACAGAATCCTTTCCACTTGTTATCATGAGCCTTTGTATTTATGTCAGGCTGCCTTTCCAGGCTGGACGCTCCTTGAAGGCCTGAGGTGTTCATCGACAATGTTCATACCCCTGGTACACAGCACGTCTCTTAGTAGAGAGAAAGCCCTCAATAAATACTTAGTTTGAACTGAAATACTAGCCAGACAGAGGTCATAGAAAGGAGATGAGTAGATACCCATGTGACCTGGACTTCTAGCTCTGTGGCTGGAATTGTGAATTCCCATTTCCTTTTCCAACATTACCAGAGGTGGGTAAAAGGTCAAGTGTGATTGATAATGTCCTCACTTGGATCGCCTAACGCTTAGCTGAAGGAGGACATTCAGAAGTGGCTCTGTAGGACACATTTCCTCAAACCCTAATCCTACACTTTGCTTTGTCTATTGACATTAAGTACTTTCCTCTGAGAGCAGCCATAGTATTCCACCTCTTGCAAAGTCCATAGCTCTGCCATAAAGTCCACACTGGCCCCTCATTTATCAAGGGAGTATGAATTTCCACACTTCAGAAATTGCTATTACAAGTCTCTACCTCATAGTTTCTAGGTGACACTCTTAAAACAGCTTCTCAAATAGATGCCCTGTATTCATTCTCCCTTCAGCTGTGAAGTATTTGAATGAGTTTAAATATGAAATGAGTAACTTGTGTTTTAGGTGTTCACTAAAGAGTAATTATGTTTAATGTTAGATTTATGATGACACTGCTTCATGGAGCCACAGTATGGAGCTCCACAGATTATAATGTGGAGGTATTTGCGTATGTTAGGATGTCTATATTTTTATATATGTTGATTAAACATGCAAACTTACAATTGGAGATGGAATTGCTGGAAAAGTTTTCATCTTATATAAGCTAACCTTTTACCATGGAGAAATGTATTCCATTTGCTATTACATTTCTATATACTGAAAGAGAAAGAGGAACATGCCTGTATCATGTTCTTAATAATGGATATGGGAGTAGCAGCTGTCAACATGCCAAACTTTGTGTTGAATCTATTTTTTTCTTTATTAATAAAAATTATGTTTTTCCTTAACCCAGAAACATATTAAACGTCCCCTGGGAAAGAAAAAAAAGTAATTTGATATCAAAATCTAAAAGCATGGAAACCTCTTTATCCACCCCACCCAGAGTTCTTAGCCAAAATATTTTCTTATTTAAAACTTATTTTTATTCTGCATTTAGAAAATATTGATTCATTCTTTTTCGCATTCCAGGGTCTTAAGAGAGATAATACTAAAACCCTATCCTTACTTTACCCCCTGAAATGTGAGCCTGTAAAGGGAACCCGAACCATCAAGAGGTTAAATGGCTTTCTCAGGACCACACACCACGTCAGGGTCACAGCTGAGGTTAGAGCTGTGAGCTTCTCCATCTCTTTCTTAAGTGTTTCGCAGGGCCACCCTTCCTCTTATTTATTTAGGTGTAGTGGCTGTGCGGGTCAACAGCGAGTGGGGTTTCACAGTGCGACAATAAGATATTTAAAAGATGACCTTTTACGAAAGCATTTTGTGCCCTTTGTTTAAAATAACACAGATACTCTCAACATAAATCTTTCTCTCCAATTGTCTGGATTGAAGTCTGTATGTGTTAGCATATTAGGTAATCAGCCTCAGGACATATAGGCATACTGCTTGTGGTTCAGGACAATCCTTTTCCCATGGACATTTTGTTTTACATTTTCTTTTTTTGTTTGTTTTGTTTTTTGTTTTACGCTTTCATAAGAAGCCTACAAGGTATCTCGAAATCAAGCCTTGGAAAAATAAGAGAAAAATATTTAATTACTGTCGATAGGCTACTACATTTGTGAGATAATCAATCCACAACGAGCCAATAACTTCCAGCACACAGGGATGCAGTGGACAGTGAGTAGGTTGTGCAGTGACCTGGTGCATGGCATATCCTTCACTGCACACTTGATATGAATGTCACCCTCTGGAGCCACACGGTGCGCAGCTTATGTGGCCACACACCAGGGTCCTGTTGACAAAGCCGAATAATTATTCTGTCATGTCCAGAATAACTGGTGGCTCTAGCCTTTGCTTGGCCCATGAAATATGAAAGAACTGACTGGTAACTGCCGACACAATGTTTAAGAAAAAATGCTCACAAGTAAAAATTTCTTGTAGATTCTTTTGGTTTCATGTTTTATTTATTCTTTTTTAAAGTCCATTGTCTCATGTTTTGTTTTCTAGTATCACTGCATTTCCTTTCCCTTCAGAGTTTTATGTTGTCGTATTTCTTTACTTTTACTTTTTCCCCGGATTTAGAAAAGAGACAGTGGAAGTAACGCGTGTCGTCTGGAGATGCTGACAGTGAAGATGAAGACAGCAAACACTCCCTTGTCGAACACTGCACTGAACGTATTTCTTCTACTTATTAATAAAACTTTTGTACCGTGAACACATGAAATTGTCACCTGAGGAACTTTTTACCAAGATTTAAGTGTCCTGCTTCTCTGTCAGTGAAGCCCTTACTCCTCTAGCTTACTGTTGATTTGGGGAGTTTATAATTATAGAGCGTATTGAGCCGGGGTAATGTGGTTTCAACTGCACTGCTTCCGAGGGACTGATTCTGTATTCGCGGATCTAAATACTTTGTTCTCTTCTCTGAAAAATGCAAGCGATATTTCAAACAGTCCCCAGTGACTCTCACAGTTTTAAAGATGTATCTATCGACTAATTTTCCTTTTTCTTTTACAATATCGACACATACACCTTATTTGTGGTTTGAGGAAATGCTATCTGGTACACAGTGACGTTAGTTTCTACTCTGACTAGTAATTTAAATTACAGCCAAAAAAGTACTTAGGGCCAGTTGAAGTTCTTAGAATGAATGATAGGCCGATATATTTTAAAAGCAAATTGTTTTCACTTTATGAGCATATGTAAAAGGGTAGCCTGGCAAAGGAAAGCTCACAGATTACATAGGAAACACTTATGAAAATACACTGATTTACAAATTCCCAAGAAAATAGATAGCTCACAATTTAGGTGTAAATTTACTGAACAAAAACCAACTTTTTAAAGTGTTCGCAATCCCCCCTGACCTTAGGTGGATCAGACGTCCTGAAATAGGAATGCTAAAACAAAAGCAACATCTTTTAAATCTTTTAAATGTTGAGAGAACAGTCTTCAGAAGTTTCCTACCCTTTGGCCTCCTACATGTCAGGTGCTTCTTAATAAATTGTATTTGCCGATTGCAGTTGCCATCTTTTCTATTGCAATTAATACTTAGGAGGAGGAGTTTTGAAGAATGAAGGGAATTCTGTGGACTATCTTACAGAAAACTGTTTGGGTCTGACTCACTACTCAGTGACATCATCAAACACCTGATTCTCTCCCCAGTTGCAGGCTATATTTCTTGGTGGTGGGTTCATTCTCAGGCAAACGAGAATGAGCTCTTCCCAGAAGCCTCAATCCCAAATTCTAGAACTGAGTCTTTAGCCCTTCCTGTCCTGCCTTGTGCTTCCCCTGAACTGAGCACAGCCAGAGCAGATTGGTCTGTCAGGACCAAGTAGAGTTGGAGGCATGGTAAATCCCTGGCAAGACAACGGCGTTAGGAAATCAAAATTAAATTGGAAAAGAGGAGGATGAAGGTAAGTGGGAAGGCAATCAGCAGACATCTACTGCAGTAATTCTTTCAATTTTCTCACAATCTAGTAGGATCAATAAAAAATAAATAAAGCCAGTCCTCTTTTTTCCTTCTGCAAAACAGTATTTTAGACTAGTCTAGTTAGAAAGGCAATTTAAATTTAAATAGTTTCATTATTTACACAACATTTAAACAGAAATCTCTGCTACTTTCCCATAGTTTAGGGGAAAAAGGAGTAATTTTGAAACAAACACCCCAAATCCATCTGATCAGTCATCTGTGTAGGAGATGAGGACAGAGGAATCAGGATATTTTTAAGATATAAACTCACAAGTTGTAAACTAATTTTTCACCACATGAATGGATTTTTATTATTATTTATACAGGACAAAAATAAAGGTGCAGTGGTGCACACCTGTGATCCCAGTACTTGGGAGGCTGAGGCAACTGATCACCACACATCTGAAGCCAGCCTGAGAGGCATAGTGAGATCATGTCTCAAAAATGACATCACCTTGCATGTTCCTTTCCTTATGACTACAGAAATAATCACATCCCCTTCTTAAAAGTAATTCATTGCTTTACAAAAAATGATCCTGATATTGTACTCACTGTAAATATTCTTGTATTAATTGACACAGCAGGCAGTCTTTGAGCACACATGACATTCTAGTGTCCGAGTTAACTAGAATGTATTACTATTAGACCCCTTTCTTCCTACCCATGCAAAAGGAGGAAATGGAGCACACAGGGGTAATGCCGCATTATCTGAACTATTTATACGGACTGTACTCAGACTTGGATTCTAAACTGTGAACAATAAAGCATATTTGAAGAGGTGAAAAGATGCTTTCAAGTATGTTGGGGTTTTTCTTGTTTTGACTTTATCAAATCTCTCTTCAGTTCTTTGTATAATTCATCACAAATGCAGTACTAAATAAACCGAATTTTTCTTATCAAACCATCTTTATTATATTCTATATAAAATCTCACATTCATATTTTTTACTTCTCTCGTCCTACAGCACGTTAGAATTTTGCAGATGAAAAGGGCTCATAGAGAAGTTATTTCAAAATGAATCCCTTTGATCAAATTTAGAAAGGAGCCAGTTTTGATTTTCCTAATTAACCAGCAAGAGGTCAGCTTTGACTATCAAAACATATTTCAAGCTCATGTCTGGCTAAGCTTCCCACACTACACAGAAAGATGCCAGGAAGGCAGGCAGCAATACTGAGGGTCAAATACCCTACTTACGAGCTATCTACACTGCTCAAGGTACCACACGTTTCTAAACTATGGTGCTGTGACATGGCAGAGATAATAAGTAGTCTGCTGGGATCTCGTGAAGAGAGAAGGAAACAGTGCACATGAGGAGTCCGGCTGGGCGCCCAGCGCAGAGAAGGACGCCACTGACGTACCAGCTGTGGCTGTGAGGGCCTTTGATCTTAAAAGCATTTTGGAGTTTTTTCTTTTGTTTTGGAGGTAACAAAGCCTTGAATATCACACATCTTTAAAACTTCCTCAATGTTTATCCAGAATAACATATATGGCGTATTTATTTGTGCTCCTCAGTATAATCTGGTACAAGTTATGTTCACTCTAATGTACTATTTCCGAGTAATGTCTATGCAGCTTTTAAGCAAAGTATTTGCTTGTGAACTATGGTAGAATAATTTAGGACAGCTGGTTGTCTCCAAATCAGGGAGTTGAAAAACTGCCAAGTCTCTGCTTAACTTTCAGCAGTGTGGACAAAAGAGCTTTGGACATCCTAGAAATATGCTGTGCCCAGCGCCAGCAAAACACAGCATTTGCAGTTAGGTGAAGGTAGTGTGGGGTGCTTCTTCAAACCGAGAAAGAGGGTATTATTATCTTACTGTGGAAAATTCCAACCAATATGAATGGGCTTGTAGTGGCCTTTGCCTACAGAGACACTAATCTTTTTCCTAACTAATGACACGATTTGGCTGTTTAAGAAGGTACTTGAAATGTTTTAATATTTCATCTTATCCATCTTTCACAGAACGTGATGACACTCCCAGGGCAAGGAGGGATGGGGGTGACAATGCACAGTGTCGATTCAACTCATCTCAAGAGGAGGGGAAACTGAACAAGAACGTGTCCTGAACTGTCAGCCTGTATTCATCTACAAACAGCTGGAAATGCATGGAAATATTGCGTGATTCTGCTCCTCCTTTGGAATTGAATTAAATGAAGGAAGATATAATACCAAAGAAATGGATATAACATTTGCCATAGCTGAAGAGCAAATTTCAGTTTCATACCAAATTAGAGTCTACTGAAGTGGGGACTACTTTATCATTTTAAAGAACCTTTTCTCTCTTTCCCTGTTAAGTTCCTATGTAGCATTTAAGATAGAAAAATAGTGTACAAATTACTGTTAATGAACATGTTTGCTTCTTTGGTTTCCTAAGTCTTTTCTTCTGGATTTTTAGTATTAAGCAGATTTTGTTTGTCATAATCTCTTGACAGACATAGACTGAAGTCACAATGATGTTAACTAAGAAGATATGAAAAAAACTGCTGTGGCAGATGTCCCCAAGATGTCCTCAAATCTTAGAAGATGGAGCTGCTTTCAATTAAAGACACATTAATTATTTTTTTCCTAGAAAATTCTGCCAGTTCTAGACATCTTTTATAGCAGCTAATATTGACAATGCTGTCTTTAAACATGAGAACTCACTTAACACATAAGTTGTGAATTATAAACCTCATCAATCTTTCACAACACTTCATTTCCAGTGTTATCATTGTGCTCTGGATTTTCTGCATCTCAGCAAACTATTGTTAAACTGGGCTACAGTTTTTTTAAAACCTTCAATGATGTCTTTCTAGAAGGAGCCATTTTTCTGGGTTTTACCCTAATTTTCTTTTCTTTTCATTTTAAAGAGAAAAAAACAATAAAAATGATTCAGAATTTCAAAACAATATGATAGGAAATTAACAATGGTTACTTTATTGCATATTGTTATCTTTAAAGTACTTGCTCAGATTACCAGATACAAGCATGTAAGGTTGATCAAACAATATAAGCACTAACTGTCTTTTTCAATGAACTAATAGACATTAGTAGTACAATTATCTTAAAGAGAGAAGGAAAGGATACCCTAATTTTCTAATCCTGCCAAGGATGCAGGAGTTAATCATTCACATTCAAAATCTGCAAGTATGATTTGTAGCTTGAGTGACAATAGAATAACCCATTTACCTTTGATACAGCACTTTGAGGGATTTCTTAGCACATAAAATATTCCTGTTCCTCTAAAACTGACCACTGCAAATCCAGCAGACACACAAGACCTATGCGGATTCATTTTAGGGTGTTCAGAGTTACTGTAGCTAGTGGGCCTGATTCTGCAATATGAAGGTCGCATATTTGACTTTGACTATGACATTGGGTATGGTCCGCTATGGATTATGATCTTTCCCAAGGAATGTGGAAGCATTTTTACAATGACATCAGCATCAAACATATGCCTCTACTTTTTGCAGAATTTTCCAATCTATGTGAAAGGTCTTCCAACATAAAAAACACCAAATAATTACTATACTCATAGGAAATTACAGTTAAGAGATGATGGAATTCAGGTGTTTGAGGTAAGTGAAATCTTTATCTATTTTGCACAAATGAGCACTGTAGATTCAAGACAGTCCTACCAGCACCCAATCTCCTTCTTCCATACAGTCTAATCCCACTGTCCTTTGACACCTCAAGCCAGTCTGCTCCTGCCTGTCTGCATTTGCTGTTGACTCTTGGGATTGCTGAGGGTTCCTAGATTTTTGCCCAACACCTTCCTGTAATTCGTGGGGCTCTGTTGCCTCCCCCCCCTTACAGAAGCATCTTCTAACCAGTCTATCAAAAAATAACCCCCATTCAACTTTGTTCCCAGCATTCCCATAACTCTAAAAATGATCTTCTTTGTTTCCTTTTTACTTCTGTTTCTCCTACCCTCATTAGGATCCGTGCTCCATGGAAACAGATTTCTCTTTTTTACTTCCACAGCACCAGGAACAATGCAGACACAGTCCGTGGGGAATTTCTCTTCAGGCTCAATAGTCAATAACTAAAATGTAACCTTGGATTCAGCACAAGTACCAGTGGTCTTTGTTCTTGGATGACATCTGAGGGTCTCTGCTGTGGAACTTTGTTTTGCTGAAACCACTTTGTGCTCATACCTTAAGGAAAGTTACTACAGAAGCCCTGTGAAGGCCACTGCTACATTCATAACAAGAATGATCCTAAAAATGTTTCTTTCAAAATTAACCTATTCTCTTTATGAAAACAAACACAAAAGTATCCTTATAAGTTCTCTCCAGCAGCTGGCTAGTTTTTCTTTCTCACCAGGCATGGGGGCACATGCCCATAATCCCAGCACAGCACTCAAGAGGCTAAAGCAGGAGGATCACTGCAAGTTCAAGGCCAGCCTGGGATAAAAGTGGGTGTTAGGCCAGCTTGAATGGTGTAGCAAGGCCCTGTCTCAAAAAAAGGAAGAAAAGAAGGAAGGAAGGAGAAGAAAGAAAGAAAGAAAGAAAGAAAGAAAGAAAGAAAGGAAGGAAGGAAGGAAGGAAGGAAAGAAAGAAAGAAAGAAAGAAAGAAAGAAAGAAAGAAAGAAAGAAAGAAAGAAAGAAAGAAAGAAAGAAAGAAGAAAGGAAAGGAAAGTAAAAAGAAGAGAAAAGAAACTCATACAATTATTCCTATTTGTCTGCTTTGTTGATCAGGAAATTCAGAGCCAAATTTGTAGCTCTCTTATAGTGAACTTATTGTATGCAGATTTTTGCTACATGGACTTTTGTTTTATGCTTCCTTACCCTTATTATTCTTTGTATATCATATTGTTTGGAACAGCAAGGTAAAGACACATATTACCAGAGTTGTATGTTACTTCTGGATCTTATATTTTGAGAATGTAGGCGGGGCTTTGAGTGACACAGAGGCCCTGGGATATAAGAAGGTGTGGTGTGAAGATAAATTGGAAAATTTCCCCTTTTAGTGACTTGCTTTTCTCACACAAGTATTTAAGATGCACCATATGCTTGGACAAAATCATCTTCCTAAAAAACAAACCTTCAAGTTACATTTGGACATTCAAGGAGGTGAAAGAAAAACGCAGACTGCTTTGAAGGATGAGCCTGCAGTGCAGAAGGGCATAAACACAAACCCCGATGCCAGATGTTCTAGCACAGCAATGTGAGGAAATACTCTCCTTTCTTTATTTACACTTTATAGCAAATATTTTGTAAAAGAAAACAAAGAATGTTGCTGTTCCATTAGTCAAGCTTCAAGCATAACCAGGTCCCAAAGTCCTTGCAGTTAGAATTCTGTGTAGTGTCCTTTAAAGCACTATGTAGTGATAAACATTTGCCTTTATATTTACTAGGGTTTAGAAATTATGATTACTAGGACCTTGGAGGGAGGAAGGAAAGTCTGCCACCCTGATTAATTTCTAGCCCTTTTTCAAGGTTTCAGGAATCTAGATGAAGTTGTCATAAATTTTTTTTTAACCAGTGAAAAGAATTTCAAAATTTACACACAGAGAAACCCAGGATAACTACTTTTCTTTCCAGCCAAGTGCTTAAACTTTCTTCATTGACGTTTTTATATCAAAGAATCATTTTTCAAATTGGACATATGTTCAATGATGGGAAAATATTTTAAGGACAGGTCTCACTATTCTAAAAATGACCACATAGTAATGCCTTTAAAATGACCATTTGGCTGTTGTTATAAATGTAACACTCTTATTTCTTACTTTTGTTAGTAAATCAAAGGGAAACATAATAAATCATACCCTTAATAAAACATCAAAGACAGACCCTGCTGGGAGTGACTTCCAATAACGATTCCATCATATCTGTCAGGAGATGTCTAATGCCTGCAAATGAACTGAGACGGGCAAGGAAAGACCTAAGGAAGGAGGTGCTCCATAAATCAAATCACAACGATTTACTCCAGTATGTACTCAGCAAGCCAGAGAAGACAACGCAAGTATGTTCTCTGCATGATTCACAATAGGAATGGAGATATTATTTTGTCCTTTGGAATGGAAGATGATATTAAATTACGTTTCAGAGACCCTGCAGTCTTTCCCACTTGAGAAACTGCTTCTTCATTTCCACATCCAAAATTTAGTGAATTTAATTCAACTAAAGGCCAAAGGAAAATTAAAGTGCTAGGACAATGAATCACATTATCAAACAAGGATCCAAATTATCAAATAAGGAGATCAAAGAAATTTAGAATGAAAAGGAATCTTCCTTAGCCCAAGTATATGGAAAGATTAGAAGAGGTCCTAAGTCACACCAAAGTCATGTCCCTTCCCTCTTGATGAGAAGATAATCTCACTCTTATTTTATGAATACTAAAGGGCATAGCTGGATACTGGGATCCTATCTTCATGAAAATATTATGAAAATATGAAGCAGCTCAACAAAGGTCTTATCTGAAAACATAAAACTAATGAAAAAATAGAAGCAAAAAGGAAGATAGAAATAGGTGTTGAGATTTTTAAATTATTTACTTTGCATTGTCTTTGGAGGCAGTGAATATGAACATACTGAAAACTTAGATTAAACAACTATTTTTGACTTTTCAGCATTTTTTAAAAAAATCTGTGCTTCTAGACAAACATATCACTTTATCTTATCTTTTATGAATGAATCTGCTATTACTAGAGACACCTAAAAACTTAGTTTATTACTGTTTCTCCTGAGAGTATGCCTTTGTAAACTGACAAGCCGTGAATGACTTAAGTGAACATGAACTAAAGCAGAGCTCACCAGCCCATGTGGGGTCAAACCTAATAAAATAGTACCTTAACCTTATTCAATCAGACACCATATTCAATCAGAAATCCACTGTTAAGCCATATGAAGGATGAAAATATAAACACATGGTCGCATGTAGTACTTTTACATTTTTACTTAACTTTAGGGTCAGTGGTTAGGGAGGTCTTATTTGAACACTGTGAGATTATACACAGAACTGAAATTAATGAACCTTTAAATAGTATAGAAATGATACTCACAGCAACTTCAAATGTTGAAGTTCAACTTCAGTAAAACAGTGATATAGGAAAGATAAACTCCCAACTTCTGCTAGATGGCAAGTTCATGTGCCCTGAAATCAAAGAATGAACTCCAAAGGACAAAGGAGGTTAGGAGTAGAAAAGTCTTATTGGGGAATAGAATCACTGAGAGACAGGAGTGGTCCCAAGTGGGGTGCCTCCAAGCTCACCTCTGAGAACATTTTATAGGGCAAAATCACAAGGTGGGTACATGTGGGTCAAACTCTAATCAACCAATAAGAATAAATATAGCTGCTTAGCTAATACTGATCCAGTAGAGAAGCAGTATGTAAGCGCGTATGGATGGCATCATTAACCTTGGTTGACAATCTATAGCCTTAGTCTTGTCTTCAGTCTTAGTAGTCTCAGTCTCAGTCTTAGTCTCCGTCTCAGTGGGTGAGAGAGGATGGCCCTCCCCTAGTGGTTTATTTCTGTAAGAAATCCTGAACAGGTGATACCAATTACAGTATAACCTCAAGCTTCCATTCATCCCTTAGAGAAGTGGGTAAGTCCAGCCATTATGACTTTAATCTTGATGTTTTACTTCTTTCAGATGAGCTTCCAACCATAGTTTTAATGTGTTCGCATCTGCACTGACTCCCTTGAAGGCCTACTCCTGTCTGAGTGCCCGTTAATTTCTGTCTCACTTAACTGCTTGTAATATTCCCTGCACTGAAATGGTATCTGTAAGTGCAGTTAGAGGAGAATGAAGAAAGTTAAAATCTAGCTTCTTTGAGCTGAGCAGTGTCAGTGTAGAGACCACAGTCAGGGGCCTTCCCCACAGTGTTAATCTAATGGATCTTGGACAGGTCCATGTTGGAGTTTAGCACTTATGAACTCCTTGTACAAGTTGGATCTGGTGGATCCCAGCAAAATCAGTCTGGCACACTCGTGATTGGTTCCATCTGTGTAATCACTTGGGGTTTAGCAGCTTCTAGGTGAGAATAAACAAATGTTTGAAACAACTAAAGCACATACAACCTAAACACGAGCACTAGAATGGAAAGGCAGACTGGGAAGAAGAGTGACATCCAGAGCCTGCTCTTAAGGAAGTGGAACAGTAACTGTAACAAGCTGGCTCTTAGACCTCTGTCTAAGGACAATGTCTGAAGGACAAATATAGCTAAGGAATTTAAAGGTGCTTGTGTTTTTATAGCCGCCACTGTAACTTTCTAGCCTCATTTAATCACAGCAGTGGTCAGCTTACAAGTGTTAGAACTGGAAACTGCCAATAGGGATCAATGATTGGAGGAGCCCCTTCCTGTGACTCTTCTTTAATACTGTAGAATTATTCGTTTTTATTTTAAGAGAAAAGAAGATAAACAATGAAACTGAGGTTTGAAACAGGTTAGTAGGACAGTTACAATAATTGACACATTGCATGTTGTTGTCTGTATAGTAGTTAATCAGAGTGCAAAATGAAGGCATGATATCTTGTCTAAACAATATTAGCACAAATTATTCTTTTCAAGGAACTAAGAGACACTAGCTGTATAACTGTCTTAACTATCCTGTGAATACATATATTTTTTTTCTTTTTCCCTTTCTCCTTTTCCCCCTTCCTTCATTATAGTTGGTCTTTTCTTTTGCATTTTTTTCCTAGTCCACAATATCTATTGTACATTTCAGATCCTATTTTCTTGTTCAGTTTTTCACACTAGGGAGAAAACATGATATTTATAGATGTGTATCTGGTTTATTTCACTTATAAGTATGGTCTCTAGTTTTATCTGTTTATCTACAAAAGTCTCCAGTTTATCCTTCTTTATGGCTCACTAATACTCATTGTTAAAAAAAAAAACCTACATCTTATTTATCCAGTCCTATGTTTATGGGCATCTATGGTGTTCCCAAAATTTAGCTATTATGAATTGTGCTGCTGTAAGCATGGTATTCATATATCATTATGATATGATGTTTTTAATTCTTCTGTGAAGATACCCACAAAGGAAATAGTTGGTTCAGATAGAACCTCTAACCTAAGTTTCTTCAGGAATGGTCATACTAATTTCCACAGTGATTGTATCAGTCTACACTCCCATCAGCAGTGGAGAAGTGTTCCTCTTTCACCACGGTCCCACCAGCATTTGCTATGGATTGGTATTTTGACGACATCCATTCTTGCTGGGGTGAAAGAGAGTCTCAGTGTTGTTTTAATTTGCATATCTTGAATGACCAGTGATGTGGAACATATTTTCATGTATTTATTTTCCATTTGTATTTCTTTTTCTGAGAAGTGTTTGTTCACCTCAGATGCCCGTTTTTGGATTGGTTCTTTGAATTTGAGGGATGTTATTTTTTCAATTCTTTGTATGTTCTAGATATAAGTCCTCTGTATAGTATTTTTCTCATACATCTTTTGGTTATAGTTTTCTGCTGGGTGTTTAAGACCAAGTTAAAATGAGACCTATGTTAATCAAAGTTAACCTCTTGCTATATCAAGGTCAGGTAAGTCTCCACAAGCATCACTTTTGAAACCATGTGCAGATCCTCTCAATTCCTCTACCATTGTCAGTCACCAGGATGAGTCATGGTCTCGCTTGACAGTTAGCTTCCTGTGAAACGTGGGAGACATTTCCCTCTTTTGTGGCCCTCCTTTTTGGAACTGTATATTGGTTGACTCCTGTTCTCTGGGTCCAACAATCTGCTGCCCTGGGTCCTTGTTGACCTTGGTAGGCCAGGGCCAAAATATTGGCTGTCTTCTTAGCCCACTTGTCATTCTAGTTGTGGTCTCCACACTTCAGTGGTTGAACGTGCAGAAGGGAAGATCAGTTACATCAATGTTACAGTGGTAGCAGTAGGTTCAATTTTATCTAGATATTGAGCAACTTCAAATATATAGTATGACCAATGAACTGTTATTGCTTTACCAATTGTGGTTGTCCTAGAAGATGAATTCAGTCAGAATGGTACCAAGTAACAATTATAAAATAGTACAGAAAAGGCTTGAAATCAAGTACCACATAGTATTTTACCATGATAATCAAGATGACATTTTTTTTTTATTTTAAAGACAAAAGAATGGAGACATATGAACCAGAAAAGCCATAAACAATACAGAAAATACAAAGTTATACAGAATATAGTAGGGAATTAGAACTGGATGTTGTATTACACAGTTATCTTCACATTAGTTAACACAAAAACATTAAAGGAAATACCAAATTATAGATAAGATAGTACGGAATTTGCACTGGATGCTGTATAATATAAAGTTATCTTCATTTCTGCTAATACAAAAACGACTGAGGAAATACAGAATTATAGAGAACATAGAAGGGAATTAGCTCTGGATGCTGTCCTACATAATGTTACC
>PVLD010030643.1:0-16611 GCA_004027595.1 Dinomys branickii
CTGTATGTTATAGTATAGTCTGAGGCAGCTATATCTCTTCCCAAGGTGAGAGTCCAAGGATATAGATAAACCCAGGAGTACAATTATTATCACAGGGAAGATGACTGATTGAGTGGTAGGGCAACGGAGATGAGGGAGGAGAAAAAACGAACTGATCAAAAGGGCCATCATCTGTGTAACCTGAGTAACAAAGATGAAGCTAACATTATGTAGGACAGCATCCAGAGCTAATTCCCTTCTGTGTTCTCTATAATTCTGTATTTCCTCAGTCGTTTTTGTATTAGCAGACGTGAAGATAACTTTATATTATACAGCACCCAGTACAAATTCCCTACTATCTTATCTATAATTTGATATTTCCTTTAATGTTTTTGTGTTAACTAATGTGAAGATAACTATGTAATACAACATCCAGTTCTAATTCCCTACTATATTCTGTATAACTCTGCATTTTCTGTATTGTTTATGGCTTTTCTGGTTCATATGTCTCCATTCTTTTGTCTTTAAAATAAAATTAAAAAAAAAAAACCAAAAAAACCCAAAAAATCAAACAAAAAATACTGTCTTAGGGGACAGAAATATAGCTCCTCATAGAAAATTTGCTTAGTATGGATGAATCCCTGGGTTCAATGCCCAGCACTCAAAAAAATATATTACGAATTGTATTAAGTATGCAAAAAATGACAGATAAGAGCATAAAAGGCCCATGTGCCCTCTGCTTGGTGAGGAAACAGTGCCGAGCGTGAGCGCTCGGGGCAGGGAAGGTGGTGGGCTGCTCCCTGCCAGTGCAGCTGGCCAGTGGGTGTGTGCGCAGCTGAGCCTGCTCTCGCTCCGGACAGGGAAAGGGGAGTGTGATCAGGGGCCTGACTCTACAGTCACATGCCTGTGCTGGAAGTCCCATCACATCCCTTTTTTTTTCCCCTTTGGGATTTTTGTTTTACTTCTGGAGGGAAGGGTTTTGTTTTGTGTTTTTTTGGTGGGGGATATCGGGAATCGAACTCAAGACCTTATGCTTGCCATGTAGGTGCTTGTGCCACTGGGCTGTATCCCCGGCCCTATATTTTGTTTTTGTGGTATGGCCTTCTCACTGAGCTACACCACCACCCCTTCTTTTGGTTTTTATTTTGTGACAGGGTCTCGATAATTGCCAGATTGCCCAAGCGGGGCTTAAACTTGTGATCCTGTTGCCTTAGCCTTCCAAGTGGCTGGAATTCCAGGCACGCTCCATTGCAACTGACCCACTTTTGTTTGAACTTCAGTCTCACTGTTGCCCAGGCTGGTCTTGAACTGCTAGGGTCAAGTCATTCCCGCCTCAGCTTCCCAAAAACTAGGACTTTGGGTGTGCACCACCACTTCTGATCTGTCACATCCCTGTTTAAAGCAAGGACTCTGAGCTCCAGGGAGGTCATATTGAGAAATGATCTGTGGCTCTGGTTAAAAAGAGGCAAATGTTGGGAGAGGGCATCGAACATAGGACCTCTGTCCTCGAGGCGTCAAGTCTCGTGCTGCGTATTTCTATTCCAGGCATCATCTGCTCCTGTCCACACACCTGTGTATGCCCCCTCGTTTCTCCATTGAAGGAAACCCGCTTTCCCACAGAACTGTGTCTTGGTTTCCTATCAGCAGTACATCTTGGAAATCACTCCCTAATTGCATATGATGATTCACTGTGTTCTTTTTAAACAGTTGTGTATATGAAACACTAATTTCCCCAATACTCTTGGGAGACAGTGAGTTGTTGCATAGCTTTTGCTGCAGATGGTATCCCTGTCTATTTGAAACATACGGGGCAGTTGAGGCCCAAATCCTGGGAAAGGGTGTCTCACCAAGGGTGCAGGAAGAGTGCTCGTGCCTGTTATGCATGAGGCGCAGGGCTCGATACCCAGCACACAAAGGGGAGAGCAGGGTCCGTGGCTTGGGCTCATCCGCCGCTGCCACTGGTGTGGATTATGTGAGCTGCACGTCTATGCCTTTGAGCCTAGCCAAGACTGATGATGGCTGAAATAGCAAGTTTGGTCTAAGCCAGCTAGGCAAAAGTGAGCAGTTGAACAAAAAGATGAGGAGTGAATTTCACCTGGTTGTTTCCTGTGGTGACTCTTTTCTCATTGTATCCATAATTAGAATCATTGTTTCTCTGCACACACCTAGGCTGCTGAGTTCTTTCCCCCACCCCCTTGCTACACAGTGTGCTCTGAGGGAGACCATATCAGTCCCTCCAGTGATCAGAATGAGGCTGTACTAGGAACTGGTCAGGAGACTTCTGGGGTTGCCCTGCCCGTGTCCTATCGGGTTGCGGGAACACTGGCACTCACTAGGACCTTGAGGGTTGGAGCGTGGTGCGCCTGGTGTAGCCCAGCAGTGGCTGCTTCACCTTTGCTTGGTTGTTTGACTCAGATCTTTTGTCTCTGCAGGTTGCTTTCACAACCAAAATCTATCACCCCAATATCAACAGCAATGGCAGCATCTGCCTGGACATCCTGCGGTCACAGTGGTCTCCAGCCCTGACTGTGTCCAAAGGTAGAGACCCTGGCGCATGCTCTACATGCTGTCCTTGTGTTTTTACCTCCTCACCAACTGGGTGGACGTAGGGACTCAGGCCACTTTCTCGGGTCCTGCAACCCACCCTGCCCTCTGCCCAGCAGACATGCCCACACTGCGAGGAGGCGGCATCAGTGGAGCCCTGTGCCCGCACCCTCGAGGTCCTCAGCAGCCAGTCACTGGGGGGAGAGGGGGCGGGACTCTGCCATGTGGGTTCAAAGAGAAAGTACTGCACTGTACTCTTTATCTTAATAGCAGAAGGGTAGCCAGGGGTGCTTATAATCCTAGCACTCTGGAAGGCTGAGGCAGAAGATCCGGAACTCAATTCCAGATGGGCAATTTAACAACTCACTGAGACACTGTCTCAAAATAAAAAATAACTAAAAACAGAGCTAGAGGGCTGAAGATATAGCTCAGTGGAATAAGTGCCTGCCTGGCAAGTGCAAGGTCCTGAGTTCAATCCCTGGTACCACAAAAAAATAAATAAAAATAAATAAATAAAAATAAAAACAGCTAGAGATGTGTGGCTCGGTGCAAAAGTCCTGGGTAAATGATATTTTTTTCTTTGTTGCTGGGAATCAAACTCAGGACCTTACACTTGCCAGGCAGGTGCTTGTGCCTCTAAGCTATATCCTTGACCCACCCTGGGTAAAACAAATGGGCAAAAATAATTGTTTTTTAGCAAAGGACAAAAATTTATTTGGCATAACATATACAACCAGAAGAGCTCAGGGTTTGGGCAGTACAGCCTTAGGTTTAGGACTAGGAGCAGGAAAGGAAAGTACAGTGGCAGGGAGGGCCCTCGAGTGGGGAGGAAGGAAAACAGCTGGGTCTGGCGGTGCTTACAGGAGCCCCCAGCCTTCCAGTGACACCCTCAGCCCAGAACAGCAGGACATCAAGTCTCCTAAGCAAAGGGGACCTGCCCCTTCCATTTGTAGCTTTAGCGGTAGGGAAACTGTGCTTAGGGCTTCAGTGGACTCACCAAAGGCGGTTTGGAGTCATGGCGGGTCCAGGGAAAGTGGAAACCATGGCTGTAGCAGCTCCTTCTCCTCACCAGACTCTGAAGGTGACTCCTTTCGTCCAGGGCCCCTGAGAGCCATGCTGAGTGTATGTCCCAGGGACCAGCATGAGCAGGAGGGAGTGTTAGCCTTGCAGTCACAGCCTCATTTCAAAATGTTTTACCCCCATCCTGGGTCCTTCAAGTTTGTGACCTTGGAAAGTTGCTTAGATGGCTTGAAGTCCTGTCTTACCAGCAAACAGGATACCTGGGACCAGAGTGTATGGTGTTAGGCACAGACTGGGGCTCAGGCCCAGCAGAGGCTGAAACTGCAGGGGCTTCAGAGGAAGAGTGAGGGCTGGGACCACACTGGAGGGTGCGGGGCCCACAGCACGAGGTCCACAGTGCGGCCCTCCAGCAGTGTGTGGGCGAGGCAAACTCATGACGTGAGCAGAAACATCAGACTGGTCGGCAGAAAGTACACATGTGCAAGGCTCACCAGACCCACAGCTGACCAGCGCTTTCTTTTCTTTCCAGTTCTCTTGTCCATCTGCTCTCTGCTCTGCGACCCCAACCCTGACGACCCTCTGGTGCCAGAAATAGCCCACACCTACAAGGCCGATAGAGAGAAGTACGCCTGCTCTGTGGGCTGCTTTGTGCCGTGGCAGCCCGGGCTCGCAGGATGCCTTCCTGCCCGTGCCGCGCCCTCGCCCCGTGTGTGTCCAGGCCTGCCTCCTGGTGCTCACTAACATGTCCTTTGACTCGGAGGAGGGAGAAGGGATAAAAGCAGTTCACCCTCCTGGGTGGCTCATCAGCTGCCACTACTGAACCCTAAAATACTGTTGCAAGCCCTGCCCTCAGGACAGCAAAGTCAGTGGCCAAGAGTGGACTCAGAAGAATCTGAAAGAAAATGCTGGATTAAACCCACAGGTTTAAGGTGTAAGATGAGGGGCTGTCTGCTTGGCCAGACCCAGAGTGAGGCTGACCCTGACGAGGAGGGGCCCTGACGGTCAGGTCGCTGGAGAGGCTGCATGTGAGCAGTGCTGCTGTCTCTCCAGCAGACTCGCACTGCCGCGCTTGGTTTGAACATCAGTCTCCAGAACTGGAAACATAGAACCTGGACTCCCTTCTCCAGCACGTCTGCAGGGGCTGAGGCTGGGGGCGCGGGGGCAGCAGACACGGTGGACGTCAACGCGTGCCAGTCTCTGGGTGCCGGCAGCACAGGGAGGAGGGGCCGGGTGTGGCAGAGCTGGGCAGCAGGAGTGGCGGCCGTGTGAGTAGGGCTGGGCCTGGGTCCCAGAGGGAGCGGCCAGGGACAGCGTGGACAGACTGGCCTGAGTCTTAGCTCATCGCTTCTGTGTGAAGAGATTAGAATGGAATGTAGTTTTTTTCCAGCTTAACTTTTTCTTGAGACTTTTAGAGATCTTATTTCTGTCACTGAAGTTTCCTGGTAACAGTTAAAATGAATTTTGTTTGATTAACTTTAAATTGTATTTATTTTAACATTTGTTACAAGTTACTTGAGACATAACAATGATTTTTTTCAGTGCCTTCGCTATAAACTTCTCTCATGTACGGTCCCCTGGCCCAGCTGTCTTCACAGTAGTGAGGGTAACGTGCACGCCGCCACTGCCCTCCTTGGGTGCTGGGCCTGTGCCATGTGTGTCCTCCCCAGTTTGTCCATGGTAACCAGGAGGTCAGGCCACAGAGAGGTGGGCCAGCTGCAGAGGTGGCGCTGGGTGTGTGCTGGACAGCCTGGCACGTTCCAAACTGAACCTTGAGGCGCTCTTTCTTCCTTCCTTGCACCCATATTGAAGGCCAGGAGAGAGTGTGGAGGTTTGTTGCATTATTACATCTTCCACAGCACATAGTCACAGAGGATCCACAGGACTCACTGAGCAAGGGGCTTGCGCCGTGACCAAAGTGTTCCTGCTCCAAGGAAGGTCTTTGCAGGATGCCTGATGAGCGGTGCATTTGCCCACATCAGTCAATGTTTGCTGCTCCCCAGTGCAGTGATGTTATCATTTCAAGTGAGGGTGTCACTCCCTCTGCTTTTTTCTTCCAGGTACAACAGACTAGCACAAGAGTGGACGCAGAAATATGCTATGTAAGTGCCTCGGAGGTTTTGAGGGACAGACTCGCCTGCCGGGCATGTCTCCCTGTGAAGCTGAGCTGTTGGTTGCACCACTCACGGAGTGTCATCTCTCCACGCACACCCTGGCCGCCCACTCTGTCTGGCTGCAGCATGTTGGGGCCCCTCTCAGCCATTGTGGCTTTGACGGCGTCACATCTTCGATGCCAAATCAGCAGCCGTTGTTACAGTCCGCAGTCTTCCTGGTTACACCGAAACCAGTCCGTCTGCCTGTGTCATCTGTTCTGTCTGGGGGACAGGGTCCTGCACACCTCCCGTCAACCTCAGACAGTGCCGCTGCTCACTGTGGCACCAGGTGGGAGCCCAGCCTGGCCCCTTGCCACCTGCCCTTTGCCTTTATAACTCAGAGCTGTCCTGGGCATCCAGGGCAGAGCGGGCTTCCTTTACATCTCGTCTGCCGCAGAGCCATGTCCTGAAGAGTCTGAGTACATCCTAGAGGCTCCTGGGAATTGGGACAGTGTCACTGGAAAACAAGCCTCATTCTGTGGCGTCTGCCATCTTCCACCGTCTTCCTCTGCAGATCCACATGGTGCATTTCTCTCCTCACACCAAGAAGCAGGAAGTGGAAGATGTCAGGATGTAAAGCACATAACACTCCATGAAAGATGACTGTCTTTTTTAGAAGCAAGAGCAAAATTATGAAACCAGGAATGATTTAGATTCTTTTTTATGTGATGAGAGTTCCCCAACCCCATCACCTCCTGCCAGGAATATACACAAAGTCGAAGTGTAAGCCATTCACAGACGAGAACACAAATACCGGGAAAGACTTTCAGGTGTAAATAAAAATGCAGTTTCCTTATAACTCAATGATAATTGACATTTAAATATCCTTCTTTCAAGCAGACTGGGAGACTTAGCAGATTCTTCAGGTTTCAAGCCTTAGTAGAGTGGCCTGTTGAGTGCCTGGCTTCCTTGCTTGGCTTTCTGCTGGAATACCTTTCCAGGTTTGCCCATAGAGCTAAGAGATTTGAGATTCGGTTAGCTCAGAAAAGGCAGGAGAATATTTCTAACAAAGCCCCCCCCAAAAAAGAGGGAGGAAAGTTGAAAGGCTTGAAATCTGTAAAGCCAAATCCAACCTAGTTTTTCCTGGGTTGGTTATAAAGCCGTTCCATTCCCAGGGAGTCATGCTTTGGTGAGGCATAAAACTAGGAAACCAAAAGGCCAAGCATGCCTTTTACAAGTGAATGGAAAAAATAAAAACCCACAGATGCAGCACTGGGGGTCAGCTAAGGTGACCATGGGGGATGGACTCACCCCAGAGACTCCCTGGTTGTAGCTGTGACCTTATTGCCAAGCACATTGCCAGTGAGAGAGACACCATTCTGAGATTGTCTACATCATCTCCACTGTGGCAAAGGATGAAGCAGAGTGAGCGTGATCTACACTTGTTTTGTGGAGGTTCCCATGTGCAATCCCCATAAGGCTTTCTGGGGGTCCTGTCACCTTTTATTTCCTTGTCGCTGTGGAGAGAATTGCTTTTAAATCAATCAGTCTCTGTCTCTCTTCTTCTCTGATAAGCCTTAATACAGAGGGAAAGAGCCTTTTCTGTGGCGTCCTCCCAGGGCTGTTAGCCAGGCTCTGCAAAGCAGCTGCCGTGTGGTGTGTGAGATCATGCGCTTCTGCTCAGCACACAGAGCACTTTGCAGATAATGACTCATGGAGTGGGAAGGGAGCACGGGTGCACGGTAGAGACAGGTCGGGGGGGAAGTCCAAGCCCAACTTGCTGTTGGCGCTGTATCCATATGCTGCTCTTAAGCATATAGCTTGTAACTTCAGAAAATGAAGATTTTCTGAAATGAGTCAAAATTTCCCCCAAGCATGTCCTTTCTGCTGGAGACACAGCAGAAAAAGTAAAATCAGGCCTTTGTAATCTCTAATATAAATTTTCACTTGCTCATTGCAACCTTCAAGTAGGCTTTGTACCTGCCAAACCCCTCAGACTGGCTTGTGCCCCAGAAAATCCTGTTTGCTCCACTGGGAAAGTCACCCACTTGTCATACCTTCCAGGAGCCGGCTCACCCCAGAGAACAGCAACTGGACAGCAGATTTAAAAAGCCAACTGGGCCAGCCATGGCGGCCCAAACTGTAATCCCAGGACTCGGCAGGCTGAGGCAGGAGGATAGCCATGAGTTCAAGGCCAGCCTGAAGTGCAGAGTAAGACCCTGTCTCAAAACCCACATACCTGGGAATAATGTGGTTTTTTATTTTTTCCCTCTGAATCAGAATTATCGGGAAGGTGAGTGATCTTAAGCAATTGATCTATGTTGAATCAATAACTCATAACATCCTCAGGAGCTTCTGAGTTTGTTGACTGGAACTGAGGTTTGGATCCTCTGTCAGGCTCCAGGAAGGCCCAGAGCTCCAAAAACATTACAAAGGTCGAAATTTCCTGGCGAAGGATTAAAATGCCAAGATGCAGTGTCCAGGAGGCCTAGTATGTCATAACTGAACAGTCTGTCAACACCATAAAATTCCACACTGCCTCACTGCAGTTGCTGAAGAATGGCCAGATTTCTGTCTGAAATTCGCAGGAATGCCTCCCTCAGTGTCAGTGGTGCTTGCAGGACTCATCTGCAGACCTGTCTGGGGTCTGTCCATGGTACTGAAACCCAGGTTGCGTCCTGAGCTCAGCACAGTCACTTATCCCCTCCCTTTTTGCGGCTGCTTGTTTGACTGGCACATACCTCCCTTACAGTGCTGGGTAAGGGCTGGACTGGCTCTGCATCTAGCCATGAATGTTGATGCTCTGAAAAATGGAGGGTGTGGCTATCAGCACCCATAGACAGCAGCCTGATGCTGTGCAGGCAGGAAGAATAGTTTCTCCTTAGCAGCATTCTTTCCAGAGGCCTGCTCCTTAACCTACTGTCCACCTGTGAGAGGAGGAAGGACTTGGTGTTCACTCTTTGAGGTCAGTTTGCTGGTTTTGTTGTCCCTACAACCTGGTTTTGCTCTGTTCACAGATTGTGTTTAAAACAACAACAGCCAGCATGGTGGTGCACTCCTGTAATCCCAGCACTCGGGAGGCTGAGGCAGGAGGATTGTTGTGAGTTTGAGACCAGCCTGGGCTACAAAGTGAGCTCAAGGCCAGCCTGAACTGCATAGTGAGACCCTGTCTCAGAACAACAACAACAACAAAGCTACCAAGAATCTGCAAAACCTACCAGGCCAGCCAGTGGCTTCCTCAGGTTTTCCTTAAAAATATGTCTCCTCCTCCCTGGTTCTCCCAGGGCCCAACCTCCAGACTGGTGTGATAGTACTCAGCTTCATGCAGCAGGGTGTCCTCAAGGACAGCAGCTCAGTCAGGCTGCATGTTGGGGGGCAACACAGCTGCCTTTTGTAGCCTGCCTCTCACCAATGTTCCCCCCACCAAGCCCAGTCTATCTCCTCTCCAGGGAGTAGTTCTGCTAATAAACTGTCACTTCAGCTGGCCATCATAATAATTTTATTAAAGTATTGATTAGGCACTTCTGTGCAAGGTTAAATCAGGTCCTCATACCCTAGAGCGGGAGGAAGAAGCTATGTGCACCCTACTTCCCACCATGAGACCCTTCGGCCTTCTCTCCATGGACCCTGGGTTTTCCTACTTTTCCCTCAGCATGGATGAGTCCAGTCACCACACTGAGCTGATCTAGTTCCAGAACATAGGGACCATCTCCTTTGGCTGCACAACCTGGTTTCAGGTAAGGGTGAAATAGGACACAAACCCTCATAAGGCAGGAGACATGGATTATCTTAATCTATGGTGTGTGTGTGCATGTGTGTGTGTGTTTTCTCTTTGCTGAGACAAAATACCCAACACCCACAAATTCAGGGAAGAAAGCTTATTTAGCTCACAGTTTGTAGAGGTTTCAGTCCATAATTGGCTGGCTCCAAGCCAGGGGGCGTGGCAGACAGGCATCACAGAGGAGAAACAGCTCATGGCGGGAAAAGATAACAAGCAACAAGGGGCCGCCATAGCTCTTTCTACCCCTCGTGTCTCACCCGGTCCACTTAGGGTGGGCAGCGCTCACATCCTTAATCCTAGGGTCCTCGATCCTAGCATCACACCATGACTCAATCCCAGGCTTACTCTAGATCCAGCCATCTCTGAAAAAGCCCCACCTATGACTGCGTGAGGCTCTAGGGAGAGATCTAGACACAAGCCATAACGATGTGTTACCCACTAAAGGTGAAGGCATCTTTTCCTTGTTTGGCCTTGCTAATAATATATGGAATGCATTCTCCCCTTATCCCCTTTTATTATCATCAAAAATAGCTGGTACTACATATTTCACACTATGAAGAAATACTCTAAAACAATGGGGAAAAACATACTCATGACCCACTGGAAATTTACCAACCTTTAACCTAGCCTGGTGAAGCCATGAAGGCTAGACCCATTATTTTGTTAATGGGCCGATCTGATCTCTGCCAGACCTGTACCCTCCTCACTTACTCTTCCAAAGCTGAAGCCCTCTCCCTATTCTCTCTTCCTTTCAAAGCTTTTGTCTATAGATTCTTTCTGTCTTAATTTCCATTATCATTAAAACAAATTCTTGCGCACGTCCTGCACCAAGGGTAGGATCTCCTGAGTTTGACTGAAATATTAAAGCGTGCTTCCAGACCTCCTGGCAGTCCTGAAACCCCAGGACAGGCACTGAGGGCCGAGGAGGTGGAGTTGTTTCCCGATGGCCAGAAAGGAAGTGGTGAGCTGCCTCCTGTCTTGGCCCCTTTCCCTTAAGGAAGGCGTGAAGATGAAAGTGGGGCTACATTTGTGAATGGAAAGAACTGGCGCTCTCTGTAACGAGAGCTATGGATAGAGGCAAGATGGGCCTCTTCCCGGTGGGGCAGCCACATGATGACCCAGGGCACAGGCTGTCTGGTGATCTCCACTACTTGGCCTCAACCAAACTGCTCAGGGAAAAAACACAAATGGGAGCAAAGAAGTACAAAAGTAGCGATGCGATCGTCATTTAGCATTCCTTTATTTGTTCGTGTATTCATTACTGTATGCATAGATCAGACTTCTGATGGGGGTCCATAATACGCTCAGAGGATCTTGTCCGGAGGAAAACTCGAATCGGAGATCTCTCGAAGTGCTTCAACTGGACAATCAGAACAGAACGTGCGAGCACTCAGATCCACGCCCCGAGAGACACCCCGGGAGCGCCAACAAGCAGAAGATGGACTCGAGACCCGTTGACCACCCCGCCTCTACTTCCGCTTCCGGCCTCGCGGGCTGGGCTTCCGATCGTCAGAGGCGAGGCTTCCGGCCGCGGGGCGGGGCTTCTGGCCGTCCCGGGAGGCCGGCCCGAAAGCTGCAGTAGCTGCAGGGCCGAGACCGCGGGGCGGACCATGGCGGCGAACCTGAGCCGGAACGGGCCGGCGCTGCAGGAGGCCTACGGGCTGGTGGTGGACGAGAAATCCCCGACTGACTGGTGGGCCGCGGGCGGGGAGGTTAGGGGCGTGGGGGCGCGGGGGGCGTTGGGGCCCCTGCCTTCCCGCCCTGGTCGCCGCGTGCGGCCCCGCGGGCTCCGGGTAGGGTGCGGGCCCGCTGGCGCCTGTCCCCCTCGCCAGGTCCTTTCAGCCCCTGACTTCCCTAGAAAGGGTCCTCGCCGCCCGCCGCGCAGAGGGCGGGGGTAGTCCCCTTCCAGGCTGCGCGCGGGGAGGGCTTCGCTCGCGTCCGACCCTGTCGGTCGCAGGCGCGTGCGGGCGGACAGAGAGCCCCGGGATCCCCGGTTCACCGAGGGTACGGGCGTCGGGACCTCGGTTTCTCTCTCCTGTGTCTGAGGCGTGGGAAGGTGAAAGTGGGCTGCTGGCCACCTGTTCCGGAAAAAGGGTTCATCTTTCCTTCGGCAGCCCAGCTCGTCTTCTGGGCTGTGGGTCAGGTCTCGGGCCTTACTGTGCAGGCACTGAGCTTGCAGGAGCGGGGGCTTGGGCCAGAGTTCCCGGGGTCACACCGCGCAGCCCCCACACGGATCAGCTCTCAGCGGCGTGCCTGGCTGCATAGGGTAATTCTCTTTCACTTTCTCGTTGGTTAAATTGTTTTCGCTGACCAGTTTTCAGCACTTCCATTTCTGAGGAAGGTGGAGTAACCGGACCAACCCTGGGGAATAGAACGGATCCAGGAGGTGGGGCCGTGCGGGCCCACCCTGCAGCCAGCGCCCGGGCGCTCTGTCCGGAGTCTGCCGCTGTGCCGGTCCTCGTGGGGCCTCTTCCTGTTGCCCAGTGAGGCTCTGCTGCTGTGATCAGCACCTCCCTTCGGTGCTTTCTTGCCCCCTCTGGACTCTCTGGAGCCCTCGCTGCTTCGGGGTGACGCCCCCCAGCCAGCTGGCCGGCCGACCTGTGGTGTGCGGACCGCGGGCGCTGAGCGCTCATTGCCCCGAAGCCGCGCCGCCCGCACCCTCACCCTCGCACCACCCCCAGGCTCCTGCAGCTCCGCCCCGGCCTGCACTTCGTTGTCGCTACATTGGATGTTACTCAGCGGAGCGTCTGGCGGGCCCCCACTCACTGAGAAGTGTCTGGACCATCTCACTTCCCTGCCTGTAACTCTGCGGCGGCTTTCTGTTGTACATTAAATAAAGCCCAGGCTGCTGACTTGCCCGGCAGCACCCTGTCCCGCTGCCCCTCCTGCTCACCGCTCCGTAGCCACATCTGTTTGCTGCCCCTCCACCGTCATTCTCTTCCTCAAACTTGTGAGCTGGTTCCCCTTCGGCCCTTCCCCTTGCGGCTCCCTCTGCCTGGAGCACACCTCAGTCGTGCAGGTGGCCCCCCAGCCTTCACCCCTGCTCTAGGTCACCTTCCTGGATTCCTGGGAATCCAGGGTCCAGTCACCTTTCCCCGTTCATGTTTCGCTTCTGTCAGATGCGTTGTACACATCCCACAGTTTCCTTGTCAGCTTCGTCTCCTCACAAAAGGGGTACGGTGGGCCCTGCCTCTGGCCCCAGCCCCTGGTGTGGAGTTGTTATGTGTGGTCAGTGGTCAGATGAAGGCTGGACTGAGCATACGGAAAAAGCAGAGGAGAACATTATAGGAGGAAGACATGGCCTCTGTTTTGGTGATGAGTTTACACTGTGCAAGTAGCATTGCATGAGTCCTTGCGGCCAGAGCCTCTGTACCCCATCTTGGGTCCATCTCCAGAGCTCTGCCCCCAGATCTTGGCATGATTTGTTCTCATGCAGTTCATCCATCACTTCCTGTGCCTGCTCCAGAGGACATTAGCTTTGCTTCATTGTCTTTTTGAGACAAGGTCTTGCTGTGCAGTTTAGACTAGCTTTGAGCACACTTTGTAGCCCAGGCTGGTGTCAGATTCACAGTGATCCTCCTGCCTCAGCATCCCAAGTGCTGGGATGACAGGTGTGCGTCACCACGCCCAGCATGACATCAGCTTTAGGTGTGTTTTGTTTCTCCTGTTAGAAGGTCAGTTCCCTAGGCAGTAGCTGCCGCCCTGTCACCATGAACAGTAGGTTCTCAGCTCACATATTTGCAAAGAGTGATAAGATGTGTGGCGCCCCTCCCGGCTGCACGCGGGCCCACACGCCGTGTTTTCTCATGGTGACCTGAAAGAAGGGTGGAACTCCACAGAAGCAGAAATGAGCCTCTGAGCTGGGAACGTGCTTGAGGGGGGTTAAAAGTGGAGCCCGGGGGTTGGGTGATGAAGTTGAGGTATAGGCAGCAGGCACTGAGCTTGGCCTAACGAGCTGCCAGATCAGTTCTTAGGAACAAGTCCTGTTTCCTGCTGCTTGTGGCAGTCCCCGTGCCACAGCAGCTAGGGTTTATGGCCATCCAGAGAAAAGGGCTTCTCTTCTCCAGAGAGCTCCAGCAACAGGCTAAGCATCTGCTTCCTATCTCTTCCTCCTACATCACTGATGGCAAACCATTGAGAGCTTTCAAACTGCATTGTTCAAGCTGTGGTGCACGCCTGTAATCCCAGCACTCAGGAGGCTGAGTGATCATTGCAAGTTTGAAACCAGCCTGGGCTACAAAGTGAGCTTAAGGCTAGCCTGAACGATATAACAATACCCTGTCTCAAAAAAAGACACATAAAAAAAAACAAACCTGCATTGTTCATGCCACAGATTTGCCACCACAGCCCTCCACTTTCTCCTATTTTTGTGATCTTGTCTCTGAGTATATCTATCTCCTGCTGGATTCTGATTCCTCTCCTGGGAAGCAGCAGCGCTTTCTTTGGTGTGTTTTGAGCATGCACACTACCTAGTGGCATCAGCAAGTGCCCTGTCCCAGAGCTTCCATCTAGCCTAACTGGGAGGGGACAGACACTGGGCTGGCCTTTGCCTTTGACCTGTCAGCAGATGGTTCATTGTAGAGTTGGTGCTGGCAGCTGGACTCACTATGGGAGCCTCAAGCATAGCATGCCTCTTGGAGGCCACTTCTAGAATGTTCTCTTTAAAAATTTTTTCTATTTTGGCTTTTTATGACAGGGTCTCACTATGTAGGCAAGGCTGCCCTCAAATTCTTGGCAGTCCCTCCTGAATGCTGGGATGACAGGTGTGCACCACCACGCCCCGCAGCACTTCTGGAATGTTCTTTTTCTTCTGGAATGTTCTTGAGTGACCTGTGTTCTCATTGAGGGCCTTTCCATGGCTCAGATTTAATGACATTTATGCTTCACCACCACTGGAGCAGAAGTTTATAAGGCAAAATCTTTTCAGAGTCTCACAAATAGTCTTATAAGAGGGCCAGGGGTGTGGCCCTGTGGTGGAGTGCTCTCCTGGCATGGGCAAAGCCCTGGGGTCCATCCCCAATACTGCAAAAAAGGAGAGGGATGAAAAGGCTTACAGGCAGCCCACAGGGTGCCTAGGTGTCCTCCTCCTCCTCCTCCTCCTCCTCCTCCTCCTCCTCCTCCTCTCCCTCCTCTTCTTCCATAAGGGTGCTCTGGGTTCAGGCATGTAGAGGCAGCTTTTGTGTTTTCAGATTCCTTCACCTGGCAGCCAGGTGAGCATCTCACACGTGAATGTGTAGAGAGTCATTGTAAAACTCCACAACTTATGTGTTCCCGTAAGTGGCCGTGTGCTCCCCATCGCCGCTCATTCCTCACAGCTCCCCTGCCCCAGGGCAGTCAGCTGTGGAGCACCCACCCAGAACCTGCCCCAGAACCTGCTCCACAGGTCCTGGCAGGGCAGAGCAGGGCTGGGCTGGGCCCGTGTCTGCCGCCCTGTGGCACTGATGGCCAGCAGAGCCACCAGCCCCTGACTCAGCTTATGTTTTGTTTCAGGGCCCTCTTTACCTACGAAGGCAACAGCAATGACATCCGCGTGGCTGGCACTGGGGGTGAGTATGGCCAAGTGGCTCAGCTCTAGGGGGCGAGCAAGAAGAGGAAGGCAAGCGCAGTTTGAGGGTCACTGGTCCCTCTCATCTGGCTTTTAGCCACGTGGCAGGACAAGGGGGACTCAGGAAGGCAGGCATGCCCTGCATGTGGCTCAACTGTGAGGATGCCTCCCTATGGGACGGTGGGTGGCTCTGTTCTGCCACCTTCAGACCCAGCCCACCATAGCACCTCTGAGGGTTCCCAGGCTGCCTGTTGGGATATAGCCTGGCACAAGGCAGGCTGGCAGCGGAGCCCTGGATAGCACAGGCAGTTCCGGCAAGCTCTGGGTTTCAGATGTTTGTAAGTGAAGCATGCATTCCAGTCAGCTCTCCAGGCTTGGGCACAGGGCAGTGCTGCTGTCTCCCAGGTTAGTGGGCAGGGCCAGGGTGAACAGCTGGCCCTGGCTGGCGCTTGGACAGCCTGCATCTCGGGCTGTAACTGGAGGATGCCAGTCTCCAAGCTGGCACAGGTGGGGAAGGCCCACAGTCACACCTGCCCCAGCCATGGGCAAGTGCACATAGGGCCCTAGACGTCCCTGGGGAGAGGCTGTGTCCCTGCAGGTGGCCATAGGGACTCTGTTGAGGGTTCTTGGGGGGCAGGTATCCAGCTCCTGGCCAGCAATGAGCAGAGACTGGCGGGTAGGCTGAGCCAGAGATTCTGGGATGTGACCTTCACACCAGCTGGTTCTGGTTCTGCCCAGGCTGAAGGCCATGCCTGACCTACCCCACTCCTGGTCCTGAGCAGGACCTGGTTTCCTTGTTCCATGAGCACCTGGAACATTCTCTGCTTGGCCAGACAAGGACAGTTGTACTGCTGCTGTTGCTGGAAAGCTCCTTCCTCTTCTCTTGGCCTCAGCCTCTTTCTAGAAGGGTTATGATGAATGGTCCTCTCACATGATGTGGTGGCTGCCTGGGAACTGCAGGGCTCAGCAGTCTGAGTCTCCCGCTCTTGTCCTAATGGTGCCATACTAGGCTCTGCTGCGAGCATAGCACGGTGATGACCCAGGGCCTGTGAAGCCTGCAGCTCCCACCTGTCTGTTTCTTGTAGCGGTGAGGTGTGGTGGGCATAGCCCATGGCAAGAGAGCTGTCAGCTGTAGGAGACTCTGAAAGGTCCAGCCCTCAGAGTGGCCCTGATGCCTGGAGGACACGTGTCCAGGGCTCTTCCAGGTGACAGCACAGCGGGTGTAGAGAGCCATTTGCAAGGCTGGTGTCTGGTCTACAGTGGAAATGGCATTTGTTTTCTATTTCCACAATTTTTGGGGGGCTTTAGAGGAGTAGCTTTTAAACCAGTGTGACTGAAAAGTCCCCTGAGGTGCCTGTCAGAAAGCAAACTCTGGGGTCCCCCGCTCTGCCCGGCCTGCCTGGCTGAGGTGGAACCCAGGAGTCTGATTTCATTTTTTGCTGTGCTAAGGGTTTCAGACGGGGCCTTGAGCACCATGGGCAGGTGTTCTGCTGCCTGCAGCTGCCCAGCCCCGGGGTACAATGAGGAGCCCTGGTGGGAGGTGGTGCCACCGGGCAGCGGGGTGCAGCCACACTGACCCTTCCGTGACTGTGCAGAGGGTGGCCTGGAGGAGCTGGTGGAGGAGCTCAACAGTGGGAAGGTGATGTATGCCT
>PVLD010030644.1:0-16611 GCA_004027595.1 Dinomys branickii
TATAGAGATTCAAGATCTAGGACAGCCATGACTGACAACAAATAACAGTTCCCTAGAGAATGCCTCCGTATTGTTGTTGATGGCTTATGTTATGAGAAGCCTACAGGCCATTTAAAACACCACTATTTATCATAGTATTGAAAAAATTCTCTTCCACATGCTGAGACAACTGCAAGAATTGATTAGACACCACACTACGCCTTTTTATGTCCCTCACATATGCTCTCATTCTAATCTCTCTGTCCCCCTAGTCGAGACAACACCGTGCTGACACTCTGTAGAGGCTCTTGCTTCACATCAATTTTTTTCACCAATGTACTTAAGCACTTGTTCATTTTTTTAATCTTACACACAAACAGGCCCCCAAAAATCATTCACACCTGCTTTGAATGTCAAAACCAGATATAATTTGCTCCTTATATAGATGTTGATCCCCCCAGTGGTTTAGAAGGTAATAAAATTTGACTAATAGACTAATTCATCATAACTTTGTGATAAATTTAAATATATTTCTATAGATGCCTGTTTTGCATATTTATATGCCTCTTTGCAATCACATGAAACTGTAAAGCATGTTAAAATTCCTTTATTGTCATGTTTGTCTACAGTGGAATTGCCTTCACAAATTAAGACAGACAATGGCCCTGCCTATATTTCCAAGTCCCTTTGGACTTTTTCAATTTTGACATATTAAATATACCTCATGTATACTTTATAACCCTACAGGTCAAACAACAGTAAAATTATCCAGTGTGGTACTTAAGATACAATTGTTAAAATAAAAATGGAGGAGTATGTAGAAGCTCCCTCCACAAGAACAAGTACCTAAAACATTATTTAGTGGGGTTTTTTTTAACTGTGATTGAAAAAGTTTCACCACACTAGAGAAATATTTTATTCTTACAAAGGACAGGGCAAAATGATTGGCCCTTCGCTATTATGCATTGTCTTCCCCACAATGGCTGCACCCCAACAGGACTGTCAACTTGGGTAAGGTGCATCTGCTTTGTCATCTACAGACCCTCTTTGGGTTCCTGCAAAGGCTCCACATCCATGCCATGTGGCACCAACTGGGTCACTGCAAAGCATGAAAATTCTCTTTGGTTCTGAAAACCTGTTTCTTGCAATGATCATGCAAGTCACTTAGAACTCCAAATATTACAAAGGTAAAAAGGCTCCTTATCTTTCTGATGTTTTTCATTGAGTTACACTTCAAGTAAGTGACATGATTTGTTAGACTCATGTTCCTACCTCACCTATCTTTGACATCATTACACGAGAAGATCCGAAGTCACTTTTTCTCTAATGATACCTTGTATGCAGGCAGAGCCTCTTACTTCCCAACATGCTAAGGGGCTGTGTCCACTCTGGCTACTCCAATGGTTAATGTTTATTGATACACATATTTTATAGTCTTTTCTAGTAAACAAATCTCCATTATGAATAGTCACCAATACCACTCAAAGTAGTTACTGTGCTCCTTTTTGTCCCAAATAGTGTATGATCTATAGGGGATGGCCTAAGCTTGGGTTGGACTTTATGCCAGTCCACCAATCTCTCCATTATTTATCTTGCTTATAACCTAAATCTAGAAAATTAGGAAGCACAAAATTTGATGGTTTTAGAGTCTAATTCTACCTGGAAGTATGCTTTGTCTTTTAATTACTATGGTGACCCACCTTCCTGGAATCCTGGGCTTCCTGGGTACTTGTCATGTCTCTCCTCAGGCACTTTTCCCTACCAACAAATACTTCTGGTGCCCAGCTATTCTATTTTCCCTCCTATTATTAGAAATGGTAGTTATCAACATATGGATAAACTCAGATGGATTGGATTCTTCATGATACTTCTGACAATGTTAGGCTCAGCATTCCCCATCCATATATTTAGCCCTCATTGATCAGGAACCCAAGACTACTGAATATAATTCCTCTAATCACCACTACAAACCTTTTAAAATACTTAATATGTCTCTGTCCACTAATTCCATGGGGTTAACTCCACATGTTACAAATAGTAATACTTCTAACTGAACATTACACATATTATGATACTCAGACTATGAGCCAAAACCTGGCTTCCCACTAACCTCATTCAAGAATAGTTGGGAAATTCTGCTCTTAAACAAATTACTTAAACATATCAGACAGAAGTTATTTCTGGACATTCTAATTGCAAACATTATTGAAGCTAATACATTAGTCACCACAGCTGCAACTGTAGAAGTCACCTTGATTCATTCTATACAAACTGCTCAGACTATGAATGGCTATTTCTGAATGTTACCTCAGCATTACTGACTCAAACTAATATTGATAAATTCTGTGAAGATTTGACACCCTGGGGGCTGCTGCCAACAGGCTCAGGAAGCACCAAGAAAGCCCTATGGACACACAGTTGGCTTAATTGTGAAACTGGCTATTGCTCAATGTACATTACTCTTATTCCTTTTAATCATTCTGAATCTTCAGGGAAAGTTCAACACCTTCTGCACATTGCCTTCCATACAAGTCTGGACGGAGATATTACTAATGTCCAAGGCTGACTTCAGACCCATCTTCATAAACTTCAGATGGAGACTCAAAATATTACTTTGCACCATCTCAGTGTCTCAATGATATTGCCTACTGGCTACATCTTATGCACTGGTTCACTGATTTCAACTTTGGCATTTGGATTCTTATAGCTAATGGAATAATCTTTTATTCTGCTCTTTCTTTCAGTCCTGAATGCTGTTCCCAAAAGTCCTCCATGTGGAAGCCATGGTGACCTTTCTGCACAAAGTCCAGGGCTGGGGATATAGCTCAGTGGAATAAGCACCTGCCTGGCAAGCGCAAGGTCCTGAGTTTAATCCCCGGTACACCCCCCCGCCAAAAAATAAAAAAACCCACCTGCACAAAGTCCAATACCCCTCTAACCTGCATTCTTCCCCTCTTCCCAATCTAAATTATAAAATTTTAAAAGGGGAACTGTGGAGAGACACTGACCAAACAAGCAATTAAACCTGAGTGCTCTGAGGGAGGACTGTTAGGAAACAACAGTTCCCATGCTCCTGGATGGCACTGTTAGATTTTAGAGCAGAATCTGCAGGACAACACTTAGAAGAAATAAGAGCAAGTTACTGTAAAAGATGTTTGCTTCAGCCAGGTACAGTGGTGCATGCCAGCAATCCTAGTATTCAGAAGGCTGATGCAGAAGGATCCCTGAGAGTTTGAGGCCACAAAATATGTTCAAGTCCAGCCTGAACTGCATAGTGAAACCTTGTCTCAAAAAAACAAAAAATAGATGTTTGCTTTGTTCAATATGTTTCCTCTGCTCTGATAAGATTGCCTACATGAAGTCAACATGTGTCACATAATGAATCATTCCATTCTGGACCCATTCCAAAAACACTTGTACAATATGTTGCAAAATACTTTTCTTCTTGTTCTCATGTCCTTGAGTTACAAATAAATAATTACAGAAGTCTCAGGTGGTCGCTGTTTCCCTGATGCTCTTATACCGATGAAGCAGCCCCTCTGAGTTCTGTGTGCATGAACTAAATCTTGTCTCTGGATACACTTGTTCATAGTTTACACATCCCAGCTCACATTTCAACAGAACTGTGCACCACAAATATATTAAAATTCAACCCCCAAATGAATGTGACTGTACCTGTATATAAGGCTTTTAGGCAATCAGTTTTAAATCAGGTGCTGACGGTTGGGGGCCCTACGCAGTAGGACATATGTCCAACCACCAGAAAACTTGCTCCTTACCATAAATCAGATACACTGACACCTTGCCCTTGATTTCCAGCTTCCAAAACTGTGAAAAATTTGTTGTTTAAGCCACAAAGCTTGTAGTGTTTTGTTATGTCACCGCAAGCAAACTGGAACAATATTGACCCTTTGTGAATGACTTTTTCACTTAGCACAGTTGCTGAGAGATTCATACAAACTGTTTCATATGTGAATCAATTATTTTATTACTGAAAAATATTATGATACACATACATCATTTTTGTTTTAATCGTTCACCTATGAGAAAACATGTTTCCTCCATAGTTTTTTCTTTTGTTTACAAAGCTATATAATCATTTATGTACAAATTTTATGTGCACATCTATTTTTGTTTTTCTGGGTTAAATGTGCATTAGTGAAATTCTAAATCATGTGTTCTAGAGTGGGTGTACAATTGATATTCCCATCTGAGATTATTGATAAAACATTTTTCTGTTTCTTCACCAGGATTTTTTGTGGTCACATAACTTTAGCTATCAAAATCCTTGTCGCAATTTTTACAGAAGTACCACAAACAATACTGATATTCAAATGAAATTAACAAAAGTGAAAAATAGCCAAAGTATTCTTGAGATGAAAAGAACAAAGGTAGAGGTATGATGCTCTGACCTCAAAATGTGGAACAAAGGTATAGACATTAGAAGCACAGACACCCAGAGCAATGAAACAGAACATGAACACAGAAGTAAATCTACATCTATACAGTCCACTGACCCATAACAAGTGTGCCAAGAACACTAAATGGAGAAAAGATTGTCTCTTTACCAATGATGGGTATGTGTGAGTGTTAAATTACACCCTTACCTTATGCAATAAAAAAGTCAATCCAAACTCAATGAAGTATTTAAACAGAAGAAGAGAAATGCAACATTTCCAGAAGATAGCATATGTTGAAAACCTGGCATTGACTTTGCAATGGCTGTTTGGTTGTGATACCGAAAGTACAGGCCAAAATTTAGAACTACATGAAATTGGAAAGTTTGTACATAGCAAAGCAAACTGTCAATAGAATGAAAGGACAACTTATGGAATAAGAGTATATAATTGCAAAGCACGTATTTGATAATGCATTAGTTTCCAAATTATATGAGATTCTTCTACAAGTCAGTAGCAAAAATGATATTAATCCATGTAAAATTATTCAAAAGGCTTGAATAGACATTTCTGCAAAGGTAACATCAAAAGGTTCCATATATATATATGACAAAATGCCTAACAACTTTATTTTTTTAAATAACTGTGCATTTTATTCCCTATTCTTCTAACATTTGAATGAAAAAGGCAACCGCTATATACATGTGCATTCATAGAGTCAGCATTTACACATCCAAAGTGTAGCAGTCATTTGTAACATGAATTAGAAAAGGAAAAAAAAAACTTCTTGAGCTATTAAGAGATCTATAGAATACTCATGAAATTTCTGGGACACCTGACTGGAACGCTTTAATATTTTGGTGTATAGATAGATAATTTTCATAGATCGTTGGTTGTTACAAACTGTTTCCACAGCGACAGTATAATCAACATGTAAAGTCACAGTCTGGTGTGATGGCACACAGTTATAGTCCTAACCCTTAGAGAGGTGGGAGGATTCCAAGTTTGAGCCCAATGCAGGCAATATAAGTCCTATCTCAAACCAAAAAATGAGCTAGGGAACTTTTGCTCAGTGCAAAGGTCCTAGGTTCAATGCTCAGTACAGTCCTCCAGCCATCACAATTTCGGGGCTTTTCTCCTATTGATCACAAGGATAATTTCTGGCCCTGTTACCCTGAAGGCTCCCTTTGAACCAGTACAGTCCCTGATCATTGACAGCTTTAGCCTCAGTGTCTACAAAAACAGTCTTCAAGGAAAAGCTCCTTTCTAAGACCTGTGAGGACTCAATGGTAGCGACAAGTTGCTTAGACACAAAGCTTATCCTTTCCTGTGGCCTGTTCTGCTCTCATTAAGGCCCCAAGCAGAACTCCCAGCTCCTGAGGTGCATCAGAATCACTACCCAGAGCTGCAGAGTTACAGGTGTGTCGACTATGAAGATTCAACAATAAATCTTTGCCCAGGCTTTGAAAACTATGCAGAGATCATTATAAAACCCCATCACAAAACCCAGCCAAGACTTACTTCCTCCTCTCTTCTGACAGGTCACTGTGCCACTAGGCCAGAAATTGGCCAAGTGTGGAATTAGTAGGTGATTTTCAGAAATCTTAGATTTAATTCAATTTGGGTGCTGTGTGCTTCTATTTGTGCTATACCTTCTCTAGTTCTGATTTAATAAACTCTAACCTGTGCCTTAAAAAATCAGTCTTTGGTTTTACACTACTTGACCTCAAAGTTCAGTGCCAACTTGTTTATAATTGTGTAATTTTGAGAAAGTTGTTTCCTTTCCTTACTTGTATAAAAGTGTCACTTTTTATGGTCCCTTTGAAAAGTAAATGAGTTCAATACATAAAGTGCTTAAAAGCATTTCTAGTAAATAAAACATTTACCAATGTTAGGTTTACCAAAAATGATTTTCTTACGGACTTTATTTTTTAATTTATTTTAAAAATAAGAGAAGGAAAACATATTTACAGACAGACATCCATTTACAAAATAGCATAAGAACAATACAAGCAATACAGAGTTACAGATAAAGTAGTAGGAGACTATCAATGGTTGTTGTATTACATATTGATATTTTCAAAGTGGCTTCACAGGAGAACAAATAGAGACATGCAAGATTGATCAAATAATTAATCATTAACTGTTCCTTTCAGTAAAGTGATAGAAGTCAGTAGTTCAACTATGTAAGCTCTCCTGTATATACATATATACATAATTTCCTTTCCTTTCTCTTTTCACTCACCCCAGCTGCTCTTTACTGTTGAGCATGTTACTTTCAGTTCACAATGTCTCTCCTACCTCCTAATTTTCATTAACTCTTTCAGGTTCTTAACACTAGTGAGACAATACATTGCTTACACATAGAGGTCTTGCTTAAACAGAGTGGAAGATGCAGCCACAACCACAAACACACTCAGCCACCTAATCTTTGACAAAGGGGCCAAAGAAACTCACTGCAAAAACAATAGCCTCTTTAATAAATGGTGCTGGAAAAATTGGCTTCTCTCTTGCCAAAGACAGAAAATAGACCCAAGTCTATCACCATGCACCAAACTCAAGTCAAAATGGATCACAGATCTCAATATTAAAACAGAAACACTAAACATATTGGAAAAGAAATTAGGTAAAAACCTTGAAGAAATAGGGATAGGCAGAGAGTTCATGAACAAAAACCAAACTGCCCATGAAACACTTCAAAGAATCAACAACTGGGATCTCATTCTACTGAAAAGTTTCTGCACATCCAAAGAAATCACTAGCAGAGTAAAACGAGAACCCACAAACTGGGAAAAAATTTTAGCTGACTGTCCCTCAGACAAAGGTCTTCTATCTAGAACATATAAAGAATTAAAAAAATCACTCCCCCCAAATTCAAAGATCCAATCCAAAAGTGGGCATCTGAGATGAACACACACTTCTCAGATAAAGAAATACAGATGGCAAATAAATACATGAGAAAATGTTCAACATCATTAGTCATTCAAGAAATGCAAATTAAAACAACATTGAGATTTCATCTCGCCCCAGTAAGAATGGCTACCATTAAGAAATCAACCAATAACAAATGCTGGTGAGGCTGTGGAGGAATACGAACATTTTTCCACTGCTGGTGGGAAAGCAGATTGATGAAACCACTGTGGAAATCAGTTTGGAGATTTCTCGACAAACTATGTCTAGAGGTCCCATTCAACCCAGCCATTCCCCTTCTGGGTTTTTTCCCAGAATATCTGAAAACACCGTATCACTGTAATATATGTGCACCCATGTTTATAGTAGTGCAATTTGTAACTGCTAAATTGTGGAAGCTGAGGAATGGATAAAACGGATAAAAAAACTGTGGTACTTCTATATAATGGAATATTACTCAGCTATTAAGATAAACTAAAGGTTTTTACAGATAAATGGTCTTATGGACTTTAAAAGGGTTCACACCTGAACTCGGTTCCATATGTACTCATTTGTGAGGTCTAAAAAGACATAAAGGTAAGTTTGATATTTTATGTTTTAATCCCATAAGTGACTATGATCACAAAGGGGATTATGATCACAATGGTAGTAGTAATTGAAAACCACAGTCAGATTTTAAATAAATTATCACTCACATTACCCAAGTGCTGAACTAAGTATAATTTTTGCTAGAAACATGTTCCAACTCTAAACCTCAGGGAACCAGAGTCAGATAGATTGAAGTGGGGGAAGACAGAATTTCTGCAGCATGATTCTGTTCAAATTCATTCACAGATATTCAAGACAGTCAAAATTCCGTCAAGTCACTTAATAAAAAACAGTTTTTCTTCATTTTCTTACATATCAACTTACCGGCATTATATATATTTGGGCAATACAATCTACTTAAAATGTTACTCTGTGCACAAAAATATACAGTACTTACAAAGTGATACACACCGGAAGAGCAACAGCTACCACGTCATTACAGCTCTAAAACAACTGAAAATGATCCAATGTATTTCGTATCTGAATAGCAACTTTCTTTATCAGGCTACAATATATCAAGACTACAATGAGCTGGAGATGTAATTCAGTGCCACAGCACCTGCCTGGCAAGCATAAGGTCCTGATTTCGATTCCCAGTATAAAAAAAAAGACTAAAGAGAAATTATTGTACATTTAAGAAGACTGTTACTTCTTCTGCAAAGAAAATAAGATTCTGAAGAAGTTAGGATCCTTCTAAATTGCTGGCAAATTTGCATGATAGAGTAGGAAAAGTCAATAAAAATCAAATAGATATTTACAAAACTGTGTCCCATTTATTTCACTTAAGACTATGGTCTCCAGGTCCATCCCCTTACCTAGAGATGTGCCAAGTTTATCCTTCTCTATTGTATAAAAATATAATATCTTTATCCAACAATCTGTTGATGGGCATTTGATTTGTTTCCAATATTTAGCTATTATAATCTGTCTTGCTATAAACATGGGTATGCATATATTGCTGTGGTATAATGTTAATTCTTTCGGAAATATATCATAAAGAGGAATAGCTGAGTCAAATGGAACCTCTAGTTATAGGTTTTTGAATAATCTCCACACTGCTTTCCATAGTAGTTGCACTATACATTCCCACCAACAGTGGAGAAGGGATCTTTTTTTTCTCCACAGCCCTGCTAGCGTCTGTCATTCACTGATTTCTTGCTAATAACCATTCTTTCTAGAGTGAGGTGGAATCTCAGCATTGTTTTAATTTGCACCTCTCAAATGACCAGTGATGTTGAACAGTTTTTCATATATTTATTTGCATTTTTATTTCTTCATCTGAGAAGTGTGTACTCATGTCAGATGCCCATTAATTCTTTATAAATTCTAGATATTAGTCCTTATCACATTGTTTCTCTAGTATGAGAAACTGAAAGTGTAAAGTAGGACCAGGATGTATAATAGGTATTATGAAATAGGAAGAAAATATTCAAAGGGGAATTAAGGTGGGAGAGAGGAAGGAGGGGGAAAGAAGACAATGAGAAAAGAATTAAAAAATTGAAATAAAACGTTTGTAAATAGGAGGGGAGGAGCAGTCAAATGGAAGGGAGGAGGATGGGAAAAAGAATAATCAAAATATACCTATAGATCAAAGAATCAAAATATACCTATAGATGAAACATCATCTATAGGTACAATTTTTCCATGATGAATGTGATCATTGTGTATATCTCAAATGTACCAGTAAACTTACTTAAAAAAAGAAAACAGAGCTCCCACATGATCCAGCAGTATCACTACCAGGTATAGATTCAGATATTGAAATTTGGATATTGGAGGGATGTCTGGTTGGTCATGTTTCTGCAATACTGTTCACAATAGCCAAGGTGTGGTGACAATCCAATTGTCTGTGCAAAGATATAAAAATAAATAGAATGTGGTATATGCATACAAAGGCATGTTATTCATTCTTTAAACGTTGGAAATTACACCACTTGTGATAACATCAACAAGCCTGGAAGACAGTAGTCTAATTGACATAAGCTAATCACAGAAAAACAAATGACATAATTCCATTTGGGGGAGGTATTTAATATAGTCCTATTTATGGTGAGTCTACAGTATTATCAAAACAAAAATAATCCACATTTAATGTTTCTGCTATATGTTGTGGAAGTAATTACTTGTAAAACATTTAACTGAATTCAACAGTTATGCATTGCGCACATACTGTGCCTGTTCCATTTGTTTGATTTTTTATAGAACAAGGTATATTTTAAAGTACTTATTTTAAAAAGGACTTAACAAAAGCACAGACAATAGGAAAAATAGAAGAAGAACCACTTTCAAAGAAGGCATTAAGCGAAGGAGTTTGCATAGAATCTCATCCTCAAACTAGTCATCAACAAAGGGATGTGAAAAACTTCAAAGAAACAGAACACCAGTTAGCTCCAATTAAAGTAATCTACTCAAATTGACTCACGCCAGATATTTCCCTCAATTAAAAAATTATAATGCCTACAATACTCACTTTAACCTTCTGGTTGTGTAATGAAATCAGTTACTGCCATGAATAAGGTTAACATTACTAGGCTAACTACAAAGCAGCATTTTAAAGATCCAGTAACAATTACACAGAATAATTCTACAGATGTTTCAAAAGAAGAAACATTCTACTTGACCAAAGACTTTTCAGATACTTTGATTAGATTTTTATCCAAACAAAACAATAAAAATTAATTCATTGAGAAAAATGCTGCCTAACCTTGAAGACTTGCCCCATTCCTTCAGTGGTAAAGTACAGCCCCGTAGACTGAAGCACTAAACTTTATCCCATTTTCACAGTCGAATCCAAATTTCTCTGCAAGGGAAAACATTGCAGTCACATGAAATGATTTCTTTTGTTCTCACATCTGAATTAAAAACAGCATGAGTTTTAGATTATCTAGAAAGTGACATCAGAGTAATGTTCAGCTAGGAATATGAATAAATAATACCATTTTTAAAACATATGTTAAAATTATTTATGTTCATTCTATGCACAAGTGGCCAGATGTAAGAAAAAACATGATCACCATTTACCTTAGTCTGTGTTCACTGATTATATATACATTTAGAACACTGACTCAGATATGACTGGTGCCAATAATTGAGGTGATAGCCACATGAAACATTGGGGAATTTATTAATGTCTAATTCTTTATAGTATTCTATTGTTTTGTCTCTTTTTCATTTCATGGCAAATAAGGAATTTTAATATCATATCAGCTTTCATGGTCCCAAAATCTACTTGATAAATGGTACACCTGGTAGATTTTCTCTACTACTATTACTACTGCTATTACTATTACTACAACTACTACCACTACTACTGTTACTATTTTTTAAATTATTTTAAAAGTAAAAGAACAGAGACACATTAACAAACAGACAGAAAGTAGCATAAAATAATACAATCAAAACTGATCTACAGACAAGGTGACAGGGAATCAACACTACTGTTACTATTAACTAACCAAACCACACTAACTTCAAAAGATGTTACAGACAACTTTTGTACTTATTTATTTGTGTTAAAGTAACGTTGTACAAAGAAAGCACATGAGCTCAATTTTTTACTTTATGTATCCTTGAAAAACATGGCTCTTTTTCAAGTCACCATTTCATCATATTCTATACTTGGATATTAACATCTATTTGTAGGTGTTTGTTGTGAGGAATATAACAATTGAAATGTAAAAGAGATTCAGTACAAATAATAGCACATTGTTTGGGAAATAGCAATGGCAATTAACTGTGTATGATGTTATCGATACTCTTTAGTTACTGCTTTATTGCATTATTTTAATGATCAATTATTTTTATACCTATCATTACCTATGGTTTTCATAGATTTAATTTTCACCAAAATCTCCCATATTTATCTCTTAGCCACAAATTCTCTAGAACTAAGTATAAATTTTATGGTTTGCTCCCACTACTTATTACTTGAGGAACATTTTCTGTGTTTTATTCAATTTCCTCTACAATAAACAATAGTGCTATGACCTTTACAGAGATTCTATGAGAATAAAATCAGATGACATAAATAGAAAAGTTTGGGATTTAAGTCCCTATATTTTATAAGCATTTTCATTTCTTCTATAAATAATGACTACTGTGTGATTTCAGAACAGGCTTTCTTAAGTGTATTTTTATCATTTGAATATTCTATTCAAATTTGAATCTGGTTTTGTTGTACCCCTAAATTAGAGGTAGCTCTTCTCAGTGACGTCCAACCAGGAAATAGCAACCATTATCAATAGTATGGTTTGTTTAAATAAATTTATTCTAGCATAGTTTTAGAGTTACAAAGATTAAAAATGGCCTTAGTGCATGATGATAGCATTATAGAGTTAATGCTACATTACAGTTTCTCATCACCTCACCTTCATTTTATTTATTTATTCATCAATTTATACACATTGTAGGTTTTTCATGTAAATGAAAGTATGCGATATTTCACTTTTTGACTCTAGCTAATTTAATTTAACATAATGGTCTTTAGTTCCATCCATTTTCCTGTGAATTACATAATTTCATTCTACTTTATGGCTGAGAAGTATTCAATTGTGTATATATTTTATGTAGTTTCTATGTTTAACAGTTGAAATTACCACAGAATATTTATTATAATTAATAAAAATATTGATACATTGTTATATCTAAAGTTCATATCATGATTAAATTTCCTAAATTTTCCCTTAGTAACTTTTATCTGTTACATGAATTTATCCAGTGTGCTATATTGATATAATGTGATATATCACATTTCATTTTGGTATACCCTTATTTTGCTAGAGGCTGTGACACTTTCTCAGACTATCTTTCTTGAAAGAAATAAAGAACACAACCTGAAAGTCAAACTTAGACTCAACCAAGTAATGCTAGTTTTATTGACATTCAGAGTTCAAGAGTTGTGGAATTAGGAAGAGTTCCATAAAGATTTCAGAAGGACTGTAAGACCAGGAAAAGGACTTCTGAGACAACAGAGCATGAAGCTGTGTGAATGAAGCTAAAGGTACAGTGCAAACTTCGGGAAGTCAAGGATGACAGGGATCTGGGATGACCAGTTCTATGTGGAGCCAGCCCAAGACAGAGGCAGTGTGAGCTACAAGCTGAAGTCATAGAAGTAAGGCTGTCTAACCCCACTGGAACTCATTTTATCCCCACATGCCCTGGATACTGAGCATAGAGCTACAGAAATTAATGATTACCCTGCTGTATTTTGTTCTTATTTTGGTTTGATTCTTTCATAGTCCCCTATTCTTCTCTTTTAGAATGGCAATGTTTACTCTAAGCCATTGTAATTGGGACTATGTAACCTGTTTTTGATTTTTCTTTTCATTTAAAAAAAATAACAGCAATAAAGACAAAAATAAAGCAACACAAAAACAATAAAAATGATACAGAATTCCAAATTTTGATAGGAAATTAACCATGGTTGCTATATTACATATTGTTATTTTCAACAAAGTTGCTCAGATTATGAGACTAGGAATGCAAGATTGATCAAACAATTAAATATTAACTGTTCCTTTTCAACTAAGTTGCTCATATTACCAGAGATAAGAATGGAAGATTGTTCAAAAAATTAAAGAGAATAAAAAATAATTATTAAAAATATTAGAGAAGATACAGAGTTTCACTGGACAAGATAGGAATTCACCAGTGCTTGTTCTATTGCATATTGTTGTCTTCAAATCAGTTGCTCAGATTCCCAGATATAAGCATCTAAATCTTGGAAGACTTTCTTTTAATGAAATAAGAGAAATTCCCTGTATAACAATCTTAACTATTTTGCATATACATATATTTTTGTCTTTATTCATTTCCCCTTTGCCCATCACAATCTGTTTTTTGATTTTTCTATAGAGGTTCATAGCTAAGAGCTTGCCTTGAGTCTCAGAAGAGATTTGGACTTGTGAAAAATGCTGGAACTGTTGAAATTTTTGGAGGAATTTTTGTGTTTCTGGTTGTAAATGGGATAGTTACATTACGTTATGTGGAGTTATGAATTTGCCAACTTTGAAGATTGAGTATGGTTTAAGGAGATGGTTAGGGTGTGAATTAGACAAAGGTTAGATTGTGACTGTTAATATGGATATATCTGTTTTATTGGACTAAGAGATGACTAGTAGATTAATAAAGCATACTTCTGGGTGTGTCTGGGTGGGTCATGGATGTGTGACCTTAGGTACCTATGATTCCTTGATGATTCCCCTCTGGCACAGTTCTCCTCAGAAACTGAGTTGCTCTGCTTCACTATGCTCTCCACCACAACATTCTTACTTTGATGCCAGGTGACCATGGATAGAATTCTTCAAAGCTGTGAGCCATATTGATCCTCTTTTTAAGTGTGTTGGTGTCAGGTATTGTGTCTCAGCCACAAGAAAGTTGACTAATACAACCTGCAAAAATTTAAACTGAAACTTTTATTTTCATAGACATACAAAAATCAACACAAAATACATAAAAGACTTAAACATGAAACCTGAAACCCTAACATTCTTAGAAGAAAATATCAAAGAAAACTCCTTGACATTGTTTTTGGCAATGGTTTCTTTTCTTTAATAATCAAATGTAAGGTTACAGAAGCAAAAACAAATAAATAGGACTACACTCAACTAAAATTGTTCTAGCCAGAAGGGAAATGCAAAAACAAACAAAAGAATGAAACACTTGGCAAAATGAGTAAGAAACCGCCATTGTATCTTCTGATTTACATCTTTAATTTATATCCTGTGTACAATTATTTTATTATATGTCTTTTTGTATTTGATTATTTCAGAGTGCACATAAAAATGAATCATTCAACCTTTTTCTCTTGGTGCTTGCCTTGTCCCAGTTACTGTAATGTTCTACAGAACCACTTATATTGTAGCAAAAGCTTAAGACCTTTTCATTTTAAAGGCTAAAGGCATCTGGAGATTTATTATATAGCATAAAGACATTTAATTAAATTGTATTTTGTTAGAGATTTTTATTGAATAAGTACATTTTAGTTGCTTTTGCCACAATAAATGTTATTTGATATATCTATTAATATATTAAGTATAAGGAACACTTTTCTATCCCTTTACAACAAACAACATCATTTTCTAAACACAAAATGTATGTAATACCACTAAAAGCAGTAGAACCTAGTAGCTTAGAAAACTATCTTGATGCCAGGCATGGTGGTTCATGCCTGTAATCCCAGCACTCGGGAGGCTGAGGCAGGAGGATCGTTGTACGTTGGAGACCAGCCTGGGCTTCACAGTGAGCTCAAGTCCAGCCTGAACTGCATAGCAAGACCCTGTCTCGAAAAAAAAAAAAAAAGAAAACTATCTTGAACAGACATATCTTAAAAGAAATTGATATCAAAAATTCGTAAAGAATTCTTACACTTTAGTAACAAAAGTCTTAGCCTCCAAGTTTTAAAATATGGCAAAGGATGTGAGTAGATATTTCTCCAAATAAGACCCAGATTATCAAATGAAAGCATGAATTATGAGGGGTATGAACAAATACTTAACACCAGTAGTAGTCATGGTAATGCAAGTCAAACTACTATGAGATCTCACTTCATACTAGTTAGGGACCATTATCAAGATGATATAATAAGGGCTGCTGGGGGGCATAGAAAACAATCCCTGTACATTGCTGGTAGGCATGTAGACTGTGAGGTCGTTAAGGAAAACAGGATGGTGGTTCCTATAAAAATCCTTTAAAAGGGAATTACCATTTACTTAACAGCCCCTCTTTCTCATACAGACTTCCCCAAACCTCTACATCATACCCATGTTTATTGCAGCATTATTCATAATAGCCAAGATACAGAAACAACCTCAATTTCCATTGACAGATGAATAAATAAAGCTTCTCTTCAGCATTTAGAAAGGAACAGATCCTGTTCATCCACAGTGTGGATGAACCTAGAGGGCATTATGCTAAGGGAAATAAACTAGACATGAAAAGAGAAAATGTTACATGATCTCACTTATACTTGAAATCTAAAATATCCTAGTCAAATATAAGGAAGTAGAGAGAAAACATTCATTACCATAGTTGAACATGGAAGAATAAACAGCAAGATGTAGTACAAAGGATACAAAACAAAATATATGGAGAATGAACAAATCTAAAAATCTAATGTACAATATGGAGAGGATAGTTAATACTAAGAATAATATTCTAATTTTTTTCTAGAAGGCTCGGTATAGATGTTCTTGTTACAGGGGAATAAATATATAATTATACATGTTGGTAAATATATTAATTTGTTTTAGTACAGTAACTATATATACGTATATATCTCATAAGATCATGCTGTATAACCTAAAAGTACACAGTAATCTTTACTGGAAAGTCCATGTTAAGTTGAACAGAAAATACTCAAATCAATAATCATATTTGTTATATTAAATACCTAGAAAAGTAAAAGTAAACCAAAATCAAGCAGAATGAAATAACAACAACCAGACAGTAAATGTGATCAGATAAAAATTTAGAAAAAAATATTAAAATGGAATGATTCATTAAAAATTAATAAGGTACTCATAAAATAGAGCTAAAAGTAAAAAAGAAAGAACTCACCTATATCTGAAATAAAATGTCACAGCACATTTTGCAGTCAACAAAAGGATAATAATAAAATGCTATAAATAGCTTGTTGCTCATAAATTTGACAATTTAGAATTAATGTACTGTTTCCTCAAAAATGTCAAACTCCCAAAGTTCAACCAAGTTGTAATATGTAATCTAAATAGTTTTATAC
>PVLD010030645.1:0-16610 GCA_004027595.1 Dinomys branickii
CATCTCCATGCCATTTCCCTTGTCTGTTTGCTCTCCATCCTCATTAACATGCCTGGCACATGGCAACTCCTCATCTGATTACTGTCTCTATGGATTTACCTATTCTAGACATTGCATAGAAATAGAATCATACTCTATATGGCCTTTTGTGTCCAGGTTTTTAGGTCCATGCTATGACTGGAATCAGTACTTGATTCATGGATAATATTCAAGTGTATGTATAGACATTTTCTGATATACTCATCAGTTGACAGATATTTGGATTGTTTCCACTTTTATGTGATTATAATTCTACTATGAATGTTTGTGTACAGTTTTTTGGAGAACATGTTTTCAGTTTTCTCGGATGGATAGCTAGGAATTGAATTGCGCAGTCAAATTATAACTCTATAATGTTTATTTATTTCCCAAATTGTTTTCTAAGGAAGCTTCACATCCTCATCAACACCTGTTATTTTCCCTTTCATAAAACATATATATATATATATGGATGATCAGCCTTGTGAGTGTGAATAGCATGTCATTATGATTTAGATTTGCATTTTCTTAATGGCTAATTGAACACCTCTTTATATACTTGCTAGACATATATGTACTTTGGGGGAAATATCTACTCAATATTTTGCCCCTTTTTAAATTGTGCCATTTGCTTCATTATTATTGAGATGTAAATGTTTCTTATATACAGTATTCTGAATACAAGTCTTTTATCAGATAAATGATTTGAAAACATTTTCTTCCAGTATGTGCATGTATTTTCATTTTCTCAATCATCTGTGTTGAAGAACAAGCATATTGAATTTTTCTGAAGTCTAGTTTGTCATTTTTTCATTTTGCTTAATCCAAGATCATGAAGGTTTTCTCCTATGTTTTCCTCTAAAAGTTTTAGACTGTTATCTCTTTCATTTGTGTTCTCTATACATTTTTAGTTATTTTTATATATTGTTAGGTATAAGTCTAAATTTATCTTTTTTTGTACATGATGATTTTATTTTCTCATCACCATTCTTTGAAAATAAATATCCTTTTTCCACTGAATTGCCTTGGGTCCTTCTTTGAAAACCACTTGAAGGTTTATGTCTCAACTTTCTTTGTGTTCCATTAGTCTATATTCCTGTCCTTATGCTAGTCCCATATTGTCTTGAATGCTGTAACTTACTGTAAATACTTAAATTGAAAATGTGGGTCCTTGAATTTTTTCAAAATTTTTTGTCTATTCTGAGTTCTTTACAGTTCCATGTAAATATTAAGTTTAATTTGTCAATTTCTATAAATTTGTCAATTTCTATAAATTACCATGGCTTCATTTTGACTGAGATTTTATTGAACACATACGTGACTTGGGGAGAACTGCCATTTTAACAACATTGAAATTTTAATTCCTGAGCTTGAAATGCCTCTCTGTTTATTTAGGTCTTTGTTAATTTTACTCAGCAATGTTTTATAATTTTCAGTGTGAAAGCCTTTCCCATCTTTTGTTAAATTTATTCCTAAGTACTATATTCTTTTTGCTAATGTTATAAAATAGCTTTATAATTGTAGCTTTGTAATCATGCCCTGATTTCTCTTTCAAAGTATATAGAAGTACAAATCACTTTTGTATATGGATTTTGCATCTGGTGGCATTGCTGAGTAGAATTATTGTTCATATGGTATGTACAGGGATGTGCTGTATTTCTTAGGATTTTTCTCATATAGGATTACAGCAAAGGCAGTGTTCCTCCCCGCTTAATATAGATATGTTTTATTTCTTTTTCTTCCCTAAATCTTCCAGCCAGAATCAGTACAATGTTGGATAGAAATGATAAGAATGAACATCTTCCTTTTGTTCCTGACCTTAGGGGAAAGCATTCAAATTTTATCATTAAGTATGATACTAGTTGTGTGGATTTTGTAGATGTTCTTTCTCAAGTTGGGAAAGATTTCTTTTTCTAGATGGTTTAGGTTTTTTTAAGTCTTGAATGGATGTTGGATCTTGTTAGATATTTACTTTTTCTGCATTTATTGAAATGATCATGTAGTTTTTGTCCTTTATTCTACACAATACATTATTACCGACTAGAACGTGGTGTACATTGATTTCTGGGTATTAAATCAACCTTTCATTCCTGTGATGGTTATGGTCCATAATTGTTTTCTGTTTTTATGCTGGTGGATTTGAATTGATACTATTCTGTTGTGGTTTTTGCATCTATATCCATAAGGGATATTGGAGTGTAGTTTTCTTATGACAAACACTGTTTGATGACAGATACCAGCTTCATAGAATGAGTTGGGGAGATTTTTAATATAAGATGTGTCTATATTTATAATTGTTATATCTTCCTGGTGAATTCACCCTTTCATCATTATAAAATGTTCTCCTTGGAGTTTAGTAGAGAAGAGGAAAGGAATAAGCAAGGTGGAGAGGTAAAGAAGATGAAAGTTTTTATACATATATTAATATGCCAAAATGAAATCCATTATTCTGTATAACTAATATGTAATAATTATTTATTATTATAAATTATAATTATTTATAATTCTATAAGATATAATTATAATCTATTGTAATTATAATTATTATAAAATGACCTTTTTATTCAGTGCCATTTATTCTTTAAGTCTACTTTGTCTGAGATTAGCATCAGTTTAACCACTCTCTCTTAGGGTTGTTCTTTATATTGTATGATTTTTATCTTTGTTTTCTTTTGATCTTGTAATGTCTCCATATTTGAAATATACTTGAAGTCTGTTGCTTTATCCAGTCTCACAAACTTTGTCTTTTGACTACACTGCTTCACCTATTTATAGTTATTGTAATTCAAGATATGATTGTGTCTCAGTTACTTCCTTGTTAGTGGGACAAAATACGGTAATACCTTGGTTGTCCAATGGCTACAAGCTCAAACTTTTCATTACTGGAACAGCAAAGTTCCAAAAATGAAAAAAAAATCTGCTTGGTGTCTGTAACTTTGTTTGATAATCAAACCAAAAATTCACTCTGAAAAAACCTGTAGGGGCCAAAAGTGGGTCATGCATAATGTCTCACCACAGATGCAAAGGGGTGATGCTTCAAGTGTAAGCACTGCTCTCTTGCAGACAACATACTGTGCTTGTGTTAGTGCAGTAAAACATTTATCATTGTGCTTTATTTGCATAAAATATTGTAACCATGGCACCACAGAAAATTAGTTGTACCAGAAGTAAAGCTAAGAGGAAAACTGTGAGTGCAGTCCTGTAAATGAATTTGTAAGTGTAATTTTTGGAACCTAGAACCAATTACTTTATTTTCCATTATTTCCTTCTCTCTTTTTTGTATCAGGAATTTAACTCAGGACCTTACACTTACCAGGCAGGAACTTGCACCACTGAGGTACATCCCTAGCCTTGTTTTCCCTTATTTCTTATGGGAAAAATAATTTCAATTCTCAAACATTTTGATGGTTGAACTTGAATTTGGAATGAACTTAGTTCCACAACTGAAGTTTCACTAAAGTATAGATGTTGGGTATATCGCTATACCCAACATCTATAATTGAAAGGGAGGAAGGTTTGTTGTAGCTCACAGTTTGTAAAGAGGTTTCAGTCATCCATAGTGGCTGACTCCAAGGCAGGGCAGCATGGCTGAGGAAGATCACAGAGGAAAAACAGTCCATGGTATGGCAGGTAGGAAGCAGCAAGCAGTGAGCCTCCCTTCCCCTTGTTATTCCATTCAGGTGACAAGCCAGCCACACCCAGGATGGGCCTTCCCATTATCCACACCAGAACTACACTAAACCAATCAGTGAGCTAATCCAGTTATCATGCCCATAATCCAGTAGCACATTCCCCTGATTCAGTCACTCCCAAAAGCCACACGTATGAGTGCATGAGGCTTTGGGGGAACATCTAGATATAAACCATGACAGATTGTATTTACACTTGACTTTTTCCATTGTTTGATGTATTTTTTAAATATCTCCTGGCTTTTTTATTCCTTTGCTCCTCCTTCACTACTTTAAAAAATTCTTTGGTACATATAATGATCACATTCATTGTGTGGAGTTGGTATATGTACATGATACTTACGAATTATTTTTATCCCCTCCTCCTTTTCCTCACTCTCCCTCCAGCTCTTAGTCCCCTTCTCTTCTATTTATTTTTGTATAGGTTTGCAGTATATAATGATCACATTCCTTGTAAGGACATGGTATATGTACAGAGCACATCACAGTTCCCATCCATTTAATCTCATTTCGCACTCACCTTCCATCTCTTAGTTCCCTTCCCATATGCTAAAGATCTGTTTGGCTATTTCCTATTGTCAATCTTTTGTTTTGAACTTTGTTTATTTATATTTTGGATTTCTCCAAAATATAAGAAACCAAGTGATACTTAAGCTGGTGTGTCTGATTTATTTCTTTAAGATTATGGTCACAAGGTGCGTCCACTTTCCTACAAATGATTTGAGTTTATCTTTCTTTGTGGCAGAGTAGTACTCCATTGTTTGTAAATACCTCACTTTATTTATCCATTAATCTGTTGATTGACAAATAGGCTGCTTCCAAGATTTAGCTATTATGCATTGTGCTGCTATAAACATAGGAATGCATGTATCACCGTAATACAATGCCTTTAATTCTTTGGGGATGATACATAGAAAAAGAATAGCTGGGTCAAATGAAGTTTATAGTTTTAGTTTTTTGAGGAACCTTTATACTGATTTTCATAGTAGCTGTACTAGTTTACACTCCCAACAATGAAGAAGGGTTGCCCCACCCCTACAGCCTCCCCAGCACTTGTTACTGTTTGATTTCTTGAAGATAGCCATTGTTTCTGGGGTGAAGTGGAATCTCAGTGTTGGTTTAATTTGAATTTCTCTAATGGCTGGTTATTTTGAAAATTTTTAATGTATTTATTAGCCATTTGTACTTCTTCTGGGAAGTGTCTATTCATTTCAGTTGCCTATTTTTTATTGGGTCTTTAAACTTGGGGAGTCTTAATTTTTTTTTGAGTTCTTTATTCATTCTATATATGTCTTTGGAGGAACAGCTGGTTTTCCACTTCTGTGTCTCTTCACTCTGGATAGTTTCCTTTGTGGTGGAAAAGCTTTTTAATTTGTTATGATCCCACTTCATTCTTGATATTATTTCTTGTGCAACTGGGGTTCTGCTCAGAATATCCTTACCTGATTCTATGTCTGCAAAAGTTTTAGCTATTTTGTCTTCCAGGAGATTAAGTGTATGTGTTCTAATATTAGGTCTTGATTCTCCACATAAATTTGGCCAGCTGCCCCCAATAGTAGCCATGCCATAGCCTTAACATTAGTCTGTCTTGAAATTTCTTCTGCAGGATTAATTAGTCCATTGCCCTTAATCTCAGTCTCAGGAAAAGTCTTGGGACAGAACCAAAATGCAGACAAACTTTCTGCCAAGGTATAACACGCATCCTCTGGAGTCCAGCAGTGAATGCAGCCCTTCCCAGCAGAAACCTCCTCAGCCTGGTCTTTATTGGCAGCATTTCTCTCAGCATTCTAGTCTTCTGAGCTCAGACCAGAATCTCCCATCAAGTACTGTTTAAGGACTTCCAGTGCTACTTCTGCAGCTGACATCTCCAAACCTTTCCAAACTCTTCCCACAAGCCAGTTCCAAAAGATACTGAACCATATGGTCAGGTACAGTCATAGCAACAACACTTTTTCTGGTACCACATTTGGTATTAGTTACTGTAATGGTTGATACATTGTATCACCTTGAGAAGTTTAGCAGTTTAACTAAGAGACTCAGCAGGGAGCCAGGGTCCTTACTTTGTAAACATCCTCATCCTGGGGCAAGAGGAGGGCAAGGAGATCTTGTGAGTGCTACATAAACCCGTCCTCGTGGGTAGTAGCCTGCTTACAATATAAGGGAGGAAAGAGGCTTGTTCTCTCATGCTTTTTCTCTTGTTGCTTTTGCTGTCTTGTGCTACTTTGAACTGTTTTCCCAGTACTATGCCACCCTGCCTTGGAGCCAGCTGACTATGGACTGAAACTTCCCCAAACTGTGAGCTAAATAAACCTTTCCTTCATCAGATGTTTTTTCTTTTTTACCTGAAGACTACCTTTGTATTTTTGGTAAGGTAGGTCAGCTAGCAGTGAATTCTGTCTGTGTACTGTGGAATTTCTTTTTAAAGGATAGGTTTAATTCTTGGTTGACATTTGGTTTTTTCTTTCAGTATTATGTTGTTCTACTGTTTTCTGGCCTCCCCTGCAGTGTGTGGCTACTAATGTCTCTAGTTTGTTTTTTGTTTTTTTAATATTTCTTTTATGTTTACTTTTAAAGCTAATTTCCTAAGGGCCACCCTGAAACTTTATCTTAATGGTGATCTAGTGATTGCTCAGACATTTTGCTTAAACATCTTGATGAGAGTATCTATGGTTAGGTTGAGGCATACGTTCAAAATTCAGGCAGTCTATCTATAACTGGCTATTATTTTCTGCCTACACAATACCTCACATTTGACCAAGGACTAGGAAGTAACTGAGGTACTTTTCAGTTTCTTCTGAGCATAGATGCAAACTGAAAGAAGTCTAGAAATATATGGTACCTTATCAGTGCCTAATACCACATTCTCATTCCCTAGGTGTCTCTGGTAAATTTTTGGCTAGGCATTTACTGACCTTGAGCAATGCTGCAATTCTGGCAACTGCAGTGCCGACTTTTCCCAGTTGATTGCTACCAAGAATGCTAGAGATTTTGACACGTGGGGATCAAAACCAGGTCAGCCCCCTCCATTGTTAGTCCTGTGGGTTAAATGGCATGGAACTAGGGATAGCGTGGAAGTAGCCCAATACTACAGTATTGCAGAGTCCGTTCTTCTCACTGACATTCAATGGCTGTTCTCACAGTAACACGTCTCAGTTTTTTACTTGTCCTGGTCAGTGTCCAGAGATATGAAAGGGTAGTTTTGATATTTCTTCTAATTTGGTTGCTGCTTTTGGAGAAATGATTTGCAAAGAGAATCACTATACCATTCTGGAAGTCATTCTCTAGCACCAAAATTTCTGACCTGTTCATTTGCAGTAGACATTTGACTTCTCCAGTTATGCCCAATTTCAGGATCTTTCAAAGCATCTTACTCAAGGCCCTCCATTACCTATCCCTGGCCTACATCTCCAACTGTGTTCAGCCTGTCCTCTGTTACCCCTTTTTATAATGACCCATAAAGACTGTGATATATTGCTCTTGACAGGTAGGCTGGGATATAGAGAGTGAAGTAAGCAAAAAGGAACAGACAAACAAAGGGACAGGATCAGAAAGAAGAGAAGGTGAAAAATAGAAAAGCAAAGAGTTTGAGTGGAGGGCTTGTGGAGAAGAAGTGTGAGAATAATGGGCATGGGCAAGGGGATGCAGAGAGACGGAGAGAAGGAGAGAAGGAGAGAAAGTATAACTGGAGCTTGAGAGAAGCTACAAAAGAACAGAACTACTGATATTATGCTGACAGTAGGCTTGTGCTTGAATCCTGTATGCACAGTTTCAATGAGAATCACCCAAACTTGCTGATGAAAGATAGTTTTTTAATTTTAAAGAGAGTAAAAAAGTAATAATAATAAACATTAGAAACAATACAGAATTTTAAAAAACAAGACAATATGAATTCCACAACGGTTGTTATATTGCATATTGTTGTCTTCAAAATAGTTCTTCAGATTACCAGAAATAAGCATGCAAAATTGGTCAAAAAATATTAAGCATTAACTGTTTCAGTAAACCAATAGAAAGCCGCAATACAATTATCATAGCTATCTTGTGTATATATATTTTTCCCTTCTTTCTTTTTTTCTTCTTTCCTTCATCCCAGTTGTTCTTTCTTTTTGAGCAGTTTCTTTCCTTTTCACAATATCGATTGTATGAAAGGTACTATTTAGATTAAAGCACTGATTAATCTGTGGTCTCCTTTTCACATATACAGACACAGATACTTTCCAGATGTATGTGATTAAAGAAAAAAAAGGAAAAGCAGAGCAGGGAACAAAAGAAAGAAAGGAACAAAGAGAGAGACAGACAGACAGACAGACAGAAGGGATAAACCCACACAGTTACAACAGCTCAAAATTAAAGTACTCTCTTGGTCCTATTTAAACCGCAATCTAAATTCAACCAGTCAGTGCTTCCCCCTACATGCACAAATGATGCTTTGACCTGTAAGGTGAACTGGAGGGTCTACTGGTTCCCACTCCTCCTGTACCTCTTCACTGCACAGAGCATCTCTGTGTCCACAAGGTGCCTTTTCTCCTTCCTCTTCTCAGTCCACAGCCAGGTCTTGGAACTCTCTGAGCAGGGGCACCCCACCCTTATGATTTTTCAGTTGCCAGCCAGTGAGTAAAAGGGTTTAGATGTGTACATGTGTTGCAGAATCCCAGAGATCAGAGAGACCAACGGGAAAAAACAGGAGGATTTTATTGGCTGTACATCTGGCTCAGCAGGGACTCCTGTCTACTATGGCTGAGCAAGTCCTCAAGGAAAGGCACCAGGTTTTATACAGTTTACTAAGGAGGCTGGTCTTTCTAGTGGAGACAAATGGGTGAGTGGGCGTGTGCAAGCAAGCATATAGAAGCAAGACAAAGCAATTAATAACTTAGTCTTGAAAGATCCTTATGAATTTTGTGAGAACAGAATGTCATAAACTTTGTTTACAGGTTATAGTTGCCAATCTTTTTTTTTTTTTTTTTTTTTGTCTTTTTGAGACAAGGTCTCACTATGCAGTTCAGACTGGCCTTGAATTCACTTTGTAGCCCAGGCTGGCCTTGGACTCACAACAATTCTCTTGCCTCAGCCTCCCAAGTGCTGGGATTACAGGTGCCACCATGACCAGCTGTTGCCAATCTTCTCTATACCAGAAAAAGGAGTTACAGCCGTAGGTGAGAGGGCAGTTCAAGGCTGAGAAAACTTGTTTTTCTTTAAGTCTTGTTTCAAATGAACCTCTGAACCCATCTCTCTTCTGTAGACCTCACTGTTTTAGTTTTGTTCCTGTGGGCATGGGTAGCCAAAGTTTCCTGGCTTTGTCTTAAAGAGCCAATACTCTCAGCTGAATGGAAAGGAGAAAGTGCAGCATGCTTGGGCCAGTGATTTCCAAAAGAGCTTTCTAGATCTTGGCTTTCTTCAGGCTCTGCACCCACTTTCTACACGACTCTAGGTGAGCACACTGCATCTGGTTCCCTGGCTCAGCCACCTCCCTCGAGCTCTTTGCCCATGTCTCCCTTTCCACGCTCCACAAAATGTCACCTTCTCTGTGGTTCCTGGGGTTCACAGCACTTAGCAGCCTTTGGCTGGGGGGTGGGGGTGGGGTAAAGGAGGGGAGTTCCCTTGCAGGTGCTGAATGGTAAGCAGTGGGCAGAATATTATAGAACTCTCCCATGTTTGTGAGAAAAATAGAGGCATGCCTGTTCTAGCACTGTTCAACTCCTTTTCTCTCCCATGTCTACCAGTTGTAGTCTGCAGCTCCCTGAGGCATGGCTTTCCCAGTGGCCAGCTCCGGGTCCCCAGTCAGTGTCATTTACTTATCCAAGAAAATGCCAATGCTAGCACAGTGTCTGCACTAGTGATTTTCTGCCTTTCAGATTTTTTCCTGCTTTCTGGGAAGTAGTTTAACCAAATGTTTCACTAAGCCATTCCATAGTACTTTCATATTTACATTTAAGAATCTGTTTTGAGTGACTTTTTTTTTTACAGTTGGATAGTTCTGTTTTTGTTTTGCATTTTGGGCTAAAAAATAAGACATTTGGGATTTTAAATTCTTGGTTTGATTCTTGTGCATAGAGGCACATCTTTTTTCTTATAATTCCTCATGCAGTCTTTCTAATCAGAATTAACCACCACTCATTCAATAAAATGCCCAGATTCTTGGCTTGCAGCCTTTCAGGAGAGGTTGTCTCTTACTTTGTCATAAACATGAAGAGCTTGAAGTTGGCCTGTATGTATGTGATTGGCTGCTCTGATTGGCATTTCTGCTGTTGCCATTTAGGGATTTCTGATTGTTATGTAACCAATCACTGTTAGATCTTGACACAGTGTTTGAAGAATGAATAGAAATTTTCTAGATAGCAGAAAAAATATCCCAGGATAAAGTATGAGCAACACTATATTTAGGACTATGGACACTGTGTCCTTTAATCATTCATACCTATTCTTTCAGAATATACCTCAACTCAAAAAAGGGAGTCTTGGCACATAAGTAGCCATTCATGTAGAAATTATAAACATTATCTCTCACTGAACTCTGAGAAACCAAATGCCATTTGTTTCTCCTGTTACACATCTACTTATCCTTCCTACTGAACACTCATTATAGCCTTCTGTTTCTACTGACCAATCTCTTTTAAAGAGCAAAATATATTTATTGAGGGAAAAAAGGCTGTTGTCCAAAATAGGGACAAAAGAGGACCCAAGTGGGTTGCTAAGGACCCTGCTTTTTTGAGGGATTTTCATAGAACAAAACCACGAGGTGAGATGGGTCCAAGGTACGAAACATGGGAACTCACAAGGTGAGCATGAGATGGGACAAAACCATGATCAACCAGTAAGATTATGAGCATAATTGCTCAGATAACATTGATTAAGTTGGGATCAAATGGGGAAGTGAGTCCCGTAGCAAGTGGGCATGAACAGGCTTTTCCTGTAGGGGGTTGGGTTAGTGACTTCCTGGCTTTTTCAAGGTGATTGGTACCTATTTAGAATATTAGTCCCTGATGTCCGTGCCTACGGAGGTATGTGGGTGCATCTGTTTAATCGTTTGTCTTGAGGTCTGACCCACAGTGGAAGCATCAAAAGTTGCAAGGTATCTTGTCTTTCATATTGGCTCCTTCAAAGGACTAACCCTGTCTGACTGCCTATAATATTTCTATCTAATTCAGTTGCCTTCAACATTCCTCTCTCTGAAGAAGTAACCTGAACTGCCATGAGGGAATAATGGATGATGACTGCTCTGGCTTCTTCAGGTTGAAAGGGGTCGTCGTTGTTGACCAGCAGTCAGAGACACTCTCCAGAGAGTCTATCTAAAGACCCTCGATAGACATCAGGTGTTTTCATCTTGGGTAGGCGTATAGCTTTAAATCTGGAGAAGACAAAGCCAAAGAAACAATCAAGTATGCATGGGCCGAATAATAAAATCAACAGGATAATTATCAATACAGTCAACAAAGATTTCCACCAAGAGAAGCCGGTAATGCTTTCCATGAAGATAAGGATACGGTCTAGGAAATTTCTGAGTCTGACATGTAATTGATCTATTATCTAATATTTTGAGATATTAGCAGAAGGATCAGGAATGTATGCATAACATTTAGTTTTTACAGTTTCACAAGTATTTCCTATGCTGCTGTTAGATTGTCTAATGTCATCTGATTTTGGAGGATGGCCTATTTTTTAAATTTTACTTTTTCTAGATAGCAGAAAAAATATCCCAGGATAAAGTATAAGCAACACTATATTCAGGACTATGGACACTTTGTCCTTTAATTATACATACCTATTCTTTGAGAATATACCTCAACTCAAGAAAGGAGAGAGAGAGACCAGCTATCATATTACCCTCTCTCTAGACAAAATCTGGTGGATCCCAGTAAAAGGAATCTAAAAGTAATCTAACATATTTGTTATAGGTTTCATCTATATAATTACCTGGAGTTTGGCATCCTCTAGGCAACAACAAATTTTCTGAGAAATTAGAGCATGTGTAATCAAAGCATGAGCATTAAGAGCTGACAGGTAAGTTTAGAAATTTTTGAAGTGATAGCGATTGTGACACACTGGCTCTTAGACCCCTTTATTGATGGAGTCTGACATTTTGTCATAAGTCCCTCTAGCTTTAACTATAATTATCTCTAAATTTTTGATGGCTTATGAAAACTAGGTTAACACCCTATTTTAACCAGTGCAATACTCTCTTAAGTTTTCTACATGAACAACAATATGTATTACATTTGTAAAAACCCGTCTCAGCATCATTTTGATTAGGTGGCAACCTGAATATATATTACGGTATTTAGACAGGATAAAATCTCTCCAGGATGAGAGCTGGGCTTTTAGGCATGACTAAAAGGAATGAGTGAAAAGGAAGTTATCCAAGGTACAGCTTAAATGAGATATTTTGTAATGACTGTTTTTATTGAGGTATGATGGCAGGAAGGAAGGTCCAGGTTGGAGAAGGACAGAGAGAACTGTGCCAATGTCCAGCAATAGGCTGTTCTTTTTTCCTAGTCATGATTACTCAGGGCCCCTCTGTGGAGATGACAGGTAGAGATGACAGTCTGCCCAGAGGGAGAGAGCAGAGTGCTCCAGAGCCCTTCAGCCCTACTGGACCACCTGAGAAAATGAGTCTGAGCTCTGGGGCCTCTGCCTCAGACTGCAATCTGGCTTCCAGGGGCTACCTTGGCAGTCAGGGCCTGACTTGGGGGCCTCTTAAGGCAGTCCCTCTGAAGGTGGCCTAGCTTTTGACAGAGATAGCAGATGAACCTAGTCCTTGAGCTCTTCTTGGAGCCCAGAGAATCAGACTTAAGGTCTGGGGTTTTTTTTGAGGCCCCAACAAAGGCAGCTACCTTATGATCTCTTTGTTTTCTCTCCCTGGTTTTCTCCCAGTCCTGATTATAGAATCCGAAGGAGATAGTTTTTACTGAAGTATCAAATGAGCTATCTGGAGAAAAAACTGTCTTTTGTAGCTCTTTTTTAATATCTACGATTGACTGTGTAATAAACATGTCTTTAAGCAAAATCTGTCCTTCTATTGAATCAGAAGCTATGGACATACGTGTTACCAGTGATTCTAGTAAACATTCTAAGAAAGGAGAGGGGTTTTCATCTTTTTCCTGATAAGTAGATGAAAATTTAAAATAACTGGAAGCTTGGTTTTTGTCCTTTTTAGACCTTCAAGAATACACTTGAAAATGTCTCCTGCTCCAATCTCCTGTCTGGCTGTTAGGCCAGCAGGGGTCTTGAGTAGGGACTGCTTGGGCTCCAGTGGGAACTGTTAGTTCCCCTGGCCATCTATCTTCTGACCTTCTAAAATTAGTAATATGATATTCATCTCCAAATGCAATAGCAGCTTGTAATGCTACCTGTCTCCCATTAGAGGTCAATGTTTGATTTAAGAGTAATGTTACATCTCTTCAATCTAGCTTATAGGTCTGAGTGAGGCCTCTAAAGACCTCAATGTACTTTTCAGGGCTCCTGACCAATCTTGTCTTATCATATTAGTCAGTCCTTCTTGGACTATGTTTGATAGTTTCTTCAGGTGATTTTAGCAGTTCTCACAACTCTCCTACCTAGACATTGGTAGAAGTCCTCAGATTGTAGTAATTGCCTCTCAGCAAATAGGTCCTTGAAACAAAGATTCTAGTGGCACATGGTATATACTTGAAAAGATAATGGTTCCCCAGTAGACAATATATCTGGAAACTATGACCCTGAAAAAAGAAGCTGCTTTTTCCATATTAAGAATGCTAACTGATCAACCAGCTAATAGAACTCAAACATATAATTACTAACCTTAAAGTCACCTTGCTGCTTCCTGGAAGGCACATCCTGGTCCAAGTTTGATTTAATTTAATTTATTTATTGATTTGGTACTGAGAATCGAACTCATGACCTCAGGCTTGCCAGGCAAATGCTTATATCCCTGGCCCAGGTTTCATTAAAGACACTAAACATAGACTGTTTCTACTGTTAGAACATTTTGTCTGCATACTTAGCTTCTCAGATTCCTAATTGTTCCCAGGGCTCTTCAGCAGTGGAAGGAATTCAGGAGGCTCATTCATACTCAGCATCTTATCCCACAACACTTATACATCTGAAAAAGGTACCTCTTCAGCATTACAGGAGATCCCAGGATGGATAATGGGGTGCCTTGCCCACACTTTTACTTTTGTCACCCCAGAGTTTAAGTAGATGGTTAGCCTCTTTGAGACTTAAGAACATTCCCTTCAATAAGTTCCAGGTGTGGTTGAGATGGCTGTGTGAGGATGAATTGAAGGAGCCACACTTACATTGCCTCTTGTAAGCCTTGATAAGCTAAGCCCAAGCCCAGATTTTCTGTTGGCATCATAATACAGCCCCAGTGTGCCTCTGCAGACCCTATAAGGTCTTTTTAAAACCTCTGGTAGTGCTGCATCTGACATAGCATCATGTTGCACTCATAAACCTAAGGTTCATGCACTGAAACCAAGGATACACCAGGAGACCCAAAGGGAAGCTGCACCTCTTCTGACTCTAGACAGTCTGTGCTTGACATAAATTTTACCTGTCCTGCCCTGCTTTCCAGTACTGGAAACCATATTCAATATAGTAGATTGATAAAATTGGCTGCATCTTCCCTGATATTATTGTCTTTCACCAAGGGCCACAATTGTCACTGCTTTTAAGACCTTAAATTTTTAAGCTCTTGCTTCTCTCCTAGCAAACCCTCAACACTAAATAAAGTATATGTAATGGTGTTCATTCTCCCTTCATGTAAAAAAAAAAGATATGGAATGCTCTGCATACTCAACTATCATTATCTATTTCTATCTTTCAACTTCATGCTTCTAAAATGCTTATAGACAATTTGCTTCACTCATACTTTTATTTTTTGGTGGTTTTTGTTTTGTTTTGTTTTTTTCTCCTCCATAATGTGAAACCACCTTTCTATTCTGGCAATACATTTTATTTATTATTTTTTATTTTTAAAAGTATAAAAGAAAAACAAACAAACAAAAAACCAAAAAAAAAAAAAGAAAACTAACAAAAAGACACAAAGTAGCACAAGAACAGTACAATCAAAATTGAATTATAGACAAAGTGACAGGGAATTAACAATGGTTGTTGTATTACATATTGATAACTTCAAAGTGTATGCTCATGAAATCACATATAGACATACAATCTTGATCAAACAATCAATCATGAACTGTTCCTCACCATAAAGCGACATAAGTCAATAGTGGCACCATATTAAGCCATCCTGTGTATACATACATAGATACATGTTTGTCCCTTTCTTCCTTTTCTCCTTCCCCTCTGGCAATACATTTTAAATCCACCTCAGCTAGTGCTTCTTATAGTCTAACCCAGTACCTTCAATCCTACTGCCTATATTGGTGATTCATTTTGATCTAGCTCAGGATTTATATATAACTAGCCCATTGACAGTGAAGGATATATTTGTGACTGGAGCAAATAACTTGAAGGTGTATTTTTGATTCGTATTTTTATAAAATTCAACCATAAGTTAAATTTATTTATTGTGGTACTCACCACAAAGTGCCTTTAAAATCTCCAATTAAAGCATGTATAACTGACTGAGAGGCCAGCTGCTGTATTCCATATTCTGTTATTGTTTTCTTGCCAAAGCCACACTTCCCATGGACTGTTCCCAACAAATGAATGATCATGTCAACAATACTAATGAAGGCCCCTTCCTTGGAGACCTGCATTCCTCTAATGACCACCTTTAGCTTGAAGACTATCCAATAGCCTTGTTGAAACCTTGGAATTGCATTGCAGTCTAGGAGCTTCCTTTCTTCCCTCCCTCCTGTACAGTAATTGGACCTGCACCTTGCTCTGATGGTTCTCCCAGTCTTCTCAGACTCTCCCCACATTTGATCATTTTGCCAATTCCTATTGTGACATCTGTTTTCGAAAGTACTTGAACTAATGTACTTGTCAACATTACGAATTGGAAGATTTCATATATAATCGGTGTACCTGTCTCCATTACATCTGATTATTTTCTGACAGGGCTAATGTTGCCAGATCTTTAGTTCGTCCCTCTCTTCATAGCCCATTCTCTCATATGCTTGGATTACTAATGTTACTTGACTAGCCCCCTGTGGGTATTTAATTTTAAGAACTTCATGTAAAGGAAAATTTTTATAAGTAATGTAATCCAATATATTACTTTACTAATCATTGTGCCAAGTGCTAGTAGTGTAGAAAAAAGGGGGCACAGACCCCGCTCCCTTTGGAGATTTTTTTTTCAGTATGGTGAATAGGCATTTAGCAAAATAATCACAGAAGTTAAAAGCAAACAGTGATATAATTATGTTGTAATAAGTGCACTGAAGGGAAAAAAGGAACCCATGTGAAATTAACAAGGGCATTGATCCTCTTCTTTGTCTACACTCATTACCTTGATAATCTCATTCAGCTTCATGACTTTCCTGATCTTTCCATGCAAACTTGCAGACCTCATCTCCCTTGATGATGTTCACTTCCTCAGTACAAATATCTTGTATCATCATTTATTCTTCCTTATCTCCCCCTCAATACCCAAATAATCAGCACATCTCATTGTGTGTACTTTCAAAAATACGTGGACGCTAACTCTTTCTTCACCATCTCCCCTGCCACACCCTACTCTAAGCCTTTCTTGTCTGGATGATTGTGGTATCTGCAATACTGCAATAGCCTACTAATAGGTCTCCTGCTTTTCCTTGGACTTTTTACATTTATTTTTAATATAGCAGCCAGCACAATTTAAAATGTGTCATTGTGTTACCTCTTTTCTTTTAACATGCTACAGTGGTCCAGTGGTCCATCATTTCTTTTTTTTTTTTATTTTAGAAACATAAAAGTACAAAAACATATTGACAAACAGACACCCATTATCATAGAAAATAGTACAATCACAACTAATCTATA
>PVLD010030646.1:0-16703 GCA_004027595.1 Dinomys branickii
GCCCATTTAAAAAGATTTCACTTTTTCCCAGAAACTGCCTGTAAACGTGAAGCAGAGGACAATGCGGTTGCAGAAAGTATTACCATTGAAGAGAAACTGGTACTTTATATCAGGAAAATAGAAAAAATGGCTTGAGTACACATTAGGAATCAGAAAGACCCTTCTTTTCCCAGGCTCAAGGGTGCAAAACTACAAAGCATTCATTTCTGAAGAAAGTTCCAGGGAACCCTGCTCCAGAAGGATTACTGTGAGGATTGATTCACTGTGATTCCCTTCATGGGACTGGCCATGCACACACTCAGTGGCCTCTATAGCTGTGATCTAAAGCAGCCTGCCTGCTACTCGAGCTGGTGACACACCTTGGAATCATCATTGTTGGTACTGGCTTTATAGGCTTGTAGAATGAAAGGCTTGTGGTGTCAGAGAGGCTTCAACCCAGAATTCAAGAGAATGTCTAGGAGGTCAGGGAGTGTGTTCTTGAGAAGGCAGTGCCAAAAACACAGTGAAGAGGCCAGGAAATCAGAGACATCAGAAAAATGTAATAATCGCTGGGAGAAGCAGTAGGCAATGAGAAGAGACACTCTAAGAGAGACAGTACAATAATAAGAACTGGTAAAGTCGAAGTGGCAGAACTGCCTAAGGCATTTGGCACCAAGATCACTGTCCCAGCTGTTGGACACAGAGCTACAGGATGTTATGTTTACTTTCTTAAGTTTTGGTCTTTCTTTGGACCCATTGGTTTCTATTCACCTGTTCTTCCCATTTGGAATGGAAATGTTTACCCTGTACCACCTATGGTGGAAGTGTTTAACTTTCTTTCTGATTTTTACAGAGGCTCACAAATAAGAATTTGTCTTAAGTCTCAAAGGCGAATTTGGACTTGGAGTTTTCAGCAGTGCTGGAGCTATTAGGATTTAGTGATTGTTAAAGACTGACAAAATGCATTTGGCATAAAGAGATGTGCACGAGCCATTTGGGCTCACAGGCATAATGTTGTGGTTTGTATCTAACTGTTCCTGAAGAACCTTATGCTCTCAAATGAGCAGATAAGACCATCAAAGAGCTATAGCTAAAATGATAGCTGAAGTTGACATTAGGAGGTAGGGCCTGATCCGAAAAGCTGGGTCACAGGGGATGTGAAGTGGAAGATTGCATCTCCTTTGTAACTCCTCTTCTCATTCTGTTTCCTGAACACCGAGATATGAGCAGCTTTTCCTCTGTTGTGCACTCTGCCAAGCCTTACTGCCTTGGATCCAGCCAAATATAGACCAGAAATGTGAGACAAAATAAATCTTCCCTTTTTAAAAGTAATGGATATTAGGTATTTTGTCTCTAAGGTGGCCACTGTGACTGTAAACAAAACTAGGGCACCTGGTAGAAACACTATTCACTAAAGGGTGATATAGCGTAAAAGCAGATGGAAGCTCAACAGGCATGGGATAATGGCAGTGGGATGGATGAACTTCCTAGCAGTAATCTGAAAGTAAGTAGTTTGCTAATGCATAAGAGAAATTTGTAGGGGGAGAGGATGAAGAAATTTCCACAGAGTCTTATGTGTGGCCGAGCTGGTATGGAAAGACTTGAAGTAAGGCACACAGAGAGAAGTGGAGGTACAGGAGGAAGGGAAGGTACCACTGAAAGTCTTGTCCTTGGGGAGAATATGGATAAGTCACCCCCTCCTTCCCTTGTGATCCCCTGTGATTGGTGATAGAGGGATAAGAGGAGAAGAAATGAGTGTAGGAGAGCTTTGTGGGCGTGTTAAGCAGATCCCTCCTGTCTCCACCATACACGTTGTACCCATCATTCGTCCCTTCCCTTGCCCCATCCAGATGATGACTGTGTGGGGTCTAAGACACTCCCACAGAATTATCACTGGCTGGTGACTTGCTGACCAAAAACCAAGGTCATTGGCAATTTAGGGACAGGTATATAAAGGGAGGTCATGTCCATCTGGTGTAGAACACTGGGAGGAACTCATTCAGAAAAGATGTCCAGATAGCCATCAGGGTTGCATAGAGATGATGAAGGAGGAGAACCAAGAACCCTACTAAGACGGAAGGAAAGGGCAATTTCATTGCCAAAGCTTAAGGGCAAAATGAGTAGCCCTCCTAGCTCGTCCTGTTGTCCCTCATGACACCCACACCTCAAGACTTTTCCCCAGTCCTCAGACTGTAGTCCTTCTCATGAAGCCCCTCTTCCCCTTATTCCTCCAGTTCCTCTCCAAACAGTGCTTTTCTGTGATCTCTTTGTGCTTTTGTAGGTGGCAAGGTAAGCAAGGAGGTCATGGGATCTTGTCAATGGGCTTGGAGGAAAGGGTGTCTTGCAGAGTTACCACTGATGCTAGTAAAATGAAGAGAAAGGGGCAGTAGGGTTAGGGCATTGTTACCAACCTAGATAGAAACTCCAGCAAGATTCGACAGAGCAGGTCCACAGGAGCCAGTAGAACCACAGGCCCACATGTGCTGATTCAGAAATCCCAGGTCAAAAAATTCCACTGCAATGTACTGGAAAGTCCACCTGATCCCATGGCACCAGAGCCTTATAGGAGATGGTTCAGGCATCTCCTATGAAGAGAGGATGGAAGCCTCAATGCCATCTGAGAGTTGACCAGTGGTCTGCTTTCCAAGTTGAGATCATCTCAACATTATGCAGTCATATTCTCCAGTGGTGGTCACAATATTAATTCCTTTTCTGTTGTTGCTGAGGAAAAATAGTTGGCACTCAAAGTTAAAGGAGGAAAGATTTATTTAGCTCACAGTTTGTACAGGTCTCAGTCCATGATCAGCTGGCTCCAAGGCAGGGTGGCTTGGCAGGAGAGTACAGTTCATGGTAGGCAGACTGTAGCAAAGCAACGAGGGAACAAGCTCTTTTCTGCTCCTTATATTTTATGCAGGCTACTGGCCCCAAGGTAAGTGTAGCATTTGCACACTTATTTTCAGCATTGGACCATGAATCAATCATGAAGTCTAGATTCAGGCACCTCTGAAAACTCTGCCACCGTTGACTGTATGAGGCCTTGTGGGGGCATCTAGATGCAAATCATAACATTCTCTTCCTTGCCTCATAAGTATTTATGTACATTGCTGTATGCAAAAGGGATTTAGTCTGTCTCCAAGAGTTACCAAAGTCCTAACAGTCTCGGCATTGCTGAAAAGTACAAGTACAAAGTCTCCCCTGTTATTTAAACCAAACTCTTACCTGAGAGCCCCTGTACAAATAAGAAGAATGTTAAACACTTCCAACATTCAATGGAACAAGATTACATTTCCACTACAAAAATTATGAACAAGTGCTAAGGAATGGGACCAAAGCAAGTCCAAAATCAAGCAGGGTGAACATTAATTGCTGTAGTTCTATGTGCAGCATCTGAAGCATTCTGTGGCATGATGTGAACTCCAACCTGTTGGGGTGGCTTCACCCCTAAGGCACTTCCGGTGTTTCTATCTCCCATGGCTTCTCTCTTGGGCCTGCTCTGCTCCCTCCTTACCATTTTCCTCAAATAATCCATATTCCTGGCTTCTCCAAATTTCTGGGGTCTCCACTGCACCTTTGGCTTCACACTCACAAATTCGCAGACTGCTCTTTCAGGGGCACATTGCCTGGTCTCCTAGGCCTTCTTCTGTAATCTGGAAGGAGGCCTTCCTTAAGCCACAATTCTGCTACTCAGTGTGTACCTAAAACCAGCAGCATGTAGATGCCGAGGTCTCATAACAGCTGAAGCAATAGCCAGGCTTCTCTCTCTGTTAGGTATAACGGTGCATTGCCTGGATGGACTAGTACTCTGTATCTAAGTCCAAGGGAAAATTCTCTAAGCCTTGTCCCATTCTAGGTCATGGTGATCAGGGGCTTTCTTCTCAAAGCAGTGTCTTTCACCTTTGCAATTTTGAGGCTGCAAAGGGTGGAGTCCTGCTGCTTCTGATGCCCTCAGGGCATGTTTCTCTTTACCTACTCCTTCTCATCAACCAGGATCTCTTCTACTCTATGTTTACAGTCCACATCTCTACCAGAGCTTCTTTCTGGCCAGAGGTATTATTTTCAATGATATAGCTCTTGATTGTCAACATAGATATGTCTAAAAGCCCTGAACAGTAGCCATGCAACCACTTCAACATTAGATGCTTTGGAATTACTTGTTCAACATTCATTATTCCACTGTCCTTAATCTCAGTCTTTAAGCGAAGTGCAGATGATTTTTTTGCTAACTGATAACATACTTCATCTGGAATCCAGCAGCCAATGCAGTCTTTCTGACCAGTAAAATTCTCGTGAGCCTGGTCTTTATCAGCATTTTAGTCTTCTGAGCGCTTATCAGAATCTCCCATGCAGTACAGGCTAAAGTGGTCTAGCACTACTTTGTCTGGTAGCATCTCTAAACCTTTCCAATCTCTTCCCACAAGCCATTCCCAAAAACTTCTGGACCACATGGCCAAGTATAGACAGCAATGACCCCACTTCCGTGGTACCAAGTTGTATTTTCTCTTATTCCTGAGATAAAATACGTGGCACTCAAAGTTAAAGGGAAGAATGGTTTATTTAGCTCATAGTTTGATCAGCTTTCAGTGCGTAGTTGGCTGGATCCAAGGCAGGGTGGTATGCCAAAGAAGAGTCCATAGTTGGTAGAGTATAGCAAAGCAATGAGAGGGAGAGAGCTAGAGAGGGAGAGAGAAAATGAGAGAGAAACACAAGCCTTTTATTGTCCTTGATATTGTAAGACTATTGGCCCCAGGGCAATTGTACCACTTACAACTGTAGTCCCAACACTGGAACACGAATTGATCACAAATTCTAGATACAGCCACCTCTGTAAAGCCCACACCCCTATGACTGCATGATGCTTTAAGGGGACATCTAGACATCAACCATAACAGTGTGAATAAAATCTTTTTCCAGTGCACCTGTTGATGTGGGTCTGTATGATTTCTCTACACAGGCAGGCAAGAATGAAGGAAATGAAACAGTAGAGGGCATGTGAGAATGGGGGAAGGTGGGATCCTTCAGCTACTGATTGAAATTAGAGGGCGGAAGATCAGATAGATATTCCTCTCTAGTAGAAGTATTGAATCAAATAAAATTTCTGCATATTTAATGTTCATTCAGCCCAACAAATTTATTGTCTTGAGACCCTTGGCATGATTCATTCATTATGCACCTCCTTAACAATTCTGAATATTTGCAGTTGTAAGAGGTAAGGATGTGCAAATCTTTACATAGTCTTAGATATGGCCAGGTTAGCAGGTAGCAACTTCAGGTAAGGTACAAACTATGAAATATTGGAGGCCTGGAAGGAAGAGAATGTACCATGGAAAGGGGTGTCCTTGGGAAGAGCATAGAGGAATTGCACTCTCCTTGCCAAGTAACAGACTGAGAGTAAGGATGGGAAACTAAGAGCAGTAGAAGAAAAGTTTGGCAAAGCTTTGGGGACTGCTAAGCACATCCCTGCCTTCCCCACCATACGTGACGCACTCCTCATACCCTCTCCCCTCCCTATGCAGATGAGACTGTGTGGTGGCTTGGCCGCTCCTCCAGGGCTGTGATTGGCTGATGGATTCTTAAGCAAAGGAAGGCCAAGGGCGTGGCCACCTCAGGCACACCTATATAAAGGGAGGTCAGGCCTATGTGCAACAGACCACCAGGAGAAGTTCATCTGGACAAGGCGAGATATCCTCCAGGGCGGCGTAGAACTATTGAAAGAGTAGGCCTGCGCACCTTGCAGTGAAGAAAGAAGAGAAGGATGATTTCAGTACCAAGAGTTAAAGACACGGTGAGTAAACCACCAAAGCTTTTCCCCTTGTGCCCCTTGACAACCTTTCCCTCAAGAGTTGTCCCTGTTCTTCAGACTTTACCCCATCCCATGAAGCCCCATTCCTGCAGGTCATCGTCTTTCTTCTCCCAAACCAGTGCTGTTCTTTGATATCCTTGTGTTCTTCCAACTGACCAGGTGAGCCAGGAGGGCCCCAAGACCCCGTCTACGGGCTGGGAAAACAAAGGGAAAGGAGGGAGCAGCAGGGTCGGGCCATTATCACCTGCCTGAAAAGACAAACTGTTTGCAGGATGGCCCAGAGAAAGTCCAAGAGAGCTGATGCACGTTCAGGCCCACCCGGGCTGCTCCGAAAATCCCAGGCAAAGAGAGCCCCAAAGAGCAGCCCCACCAAGAGGGGCGGGAACATAACCAGCCAAGACCAGGGAACATCAGACCCTGTGAAGACCACTTCAGGGTCTTGCGGACTGAGAGGCCGCCACACTGGGTAAAATCTGAGAAATATCCCAAGGTCTGTGTACTGCAAGTGAACAGCTGAGGTACTCCAGACATTGAACACCAACACCTCAGGTGTTGCAGTGACCATGCAATAAAATGTACCTGTGTGATGTGTGTCTGCATGTTCTCTGGGGATGGGGAGGAAGAGAGGAAGGAGTGAGGGGAACAGCAGGAAGGGGTGACAAGGGAGGAAAGATCCTCCTCCCACTGATGGAAATTGGAGGAAGGAAGAGGGAGGGAGTCTGGGAGGGATGGAAGGAGTGATGGAGGAGGAGGGAGTGAGAGAAGGAGGCTGGGCGAAAGCAGGGAAGCAGGGGAAGAATAGAATGAGGCTAGGAGAGAGGGAGGAAGGCAGGGAGGGATGGAGAGAAGGTGGGAGGTAGGGAGCAGAAAGGAAGCAAGGAAGGAAGGAGGGGAGGAAAGAAGGAAGAAAGGCAGAAAGGAAAGAAGGAAGAAAAGCCACAAGAGGAAGAGTTGTGAGAAGGGAAGAGAGTGGAATATTTCTCTAGCTGATTGAAATTTGAGAAAGAATGGAGGGAAAGAAGGAAGGTGGGAAGGAAGGAAGGAAGGAAAGAAGAAAAAAGGGAGAACGGAAAAGGGAGGGGAGAGGGAAGGGGGAAGGGAGGGGGAAGGAATGGAGGGGGAAAGGAAGGGAGAGAAGAAGGAATGAAAGGAGGGAGGGAGGAAGGAAGAAAAGGAGGGAGGGAGGAAGGGAGGGAACGGTGGCTGGAAGAAGGGCAGGAATGATGGATGAAGGGAGGAATAGAGGGAGAGAGGAAGGAAGGAAAGAAATGGCAAGAAGTTGAGTGTGAATAGAAGACAGTGAGGTCTTTCTCAACCAGATTGAAATTTGAGGGAGAACAGAAGAGAAGAAAGAAGGAAGGGAGGGAGAGATAGAGGAAGGAAGGATACAGGAGAGGAGGGTGGGAGGAGGGATAAAGAGGAAGGAAGGAGGGAGGGAAGGAAGGAAGGAAGGGAGGACAGAAGGAGGGAACGACGGAAAGCCATACCAGGAAGAGGTGTGAATATAGAATAGAGTGGGACCTTTGTGCAACTGATTGAAATTTGAGGGAGAATGGAGTGAAAGAAGGAAGCTAGAAGGAAGGAAGGAAGGAAGCAAGGGAAGGAATAGGAGGAAGGGTAGTGTGAATAGAAGGGAGTGAGATCTTTCTCCAACTGATTGAAATTTGAGGGAGAACAGAGTGAAAGAAGGAAAATAGGACGGAAGAGAGATAGGAAGGAAGGAGGGAAGGAATTAAAGGGGAGAGGGAAGAAAGAAGGAAGGAAGGGAGGGAGGGATGTTAGGAAGGAAGAAAGGAAGGAAGGATTGAAGAAGAGGGAGGCAGGGGAAGGAAGATGGAAGGAAGGAAGGAAGGAACGAAGGAACGAAGGGCACAGCAGGAAGGGGCATGAGAAGGGAGTAAGGTGGGCCCATCCTTAGAATAAGTGAAATTTGAAAGTGAAGTTCAGATCAATACTGCTTTTAAATAGATCTATTGATTCAAATGTTACTGTATAATTGTAATGTCCATTTGATATAGAGAATTTATTGTCTTGAGATCCTCCCTCATGATTGATTATGAGCATCCTTAAAAGTTTCCCATATTTGGGCATTTTTAGAATGGAAGGATCTAGAAATCTGCACATAGGCCTAGATGAGGCCAGGTTAGCAGGGAGGAACTTCAGGTAAGACACACTAGGTAACGGTGCAGGGATGGAAGGAAGAGAATGTTCTACCAGTGTGGTAGGGAGACTTGTAGGGGCAGGAACTTTTTGTAGTGTAGCAATGTCAGCCCATGTGTACCCATGTGTAGTTCTGATGTAAGTGTAAGATAAAGCATACCCAGACGGACTGTAGAATGGAAATCTACACCCAACCAGACTGTAGAATGTTAGTGCGTGACCATATGAGGAGACAAAGACAAAGACAAAATTGTAGAAATATCTGTGACTACACCATGGTCAGCACTCAGCCTATGGGTACAAATCTGTTGAGTCAGTGCCAGCAGCGTAGAGCTGTTCCCTGGGAAAAAGGGCTCGGTGTCCCCTATCTTTCCGTGAAAACCCCCCAGCAGCCAGAGGGGGGTCCTCGGGAAGCATCTAAGGAATCATCCTCCCCCTGCCTGCTGAACCATGGGCATTGATCATTGAGAGATAAGAGGGGTGGAAGATGAGTGTAGCAGAGTTAGGTGGGGGTGCTAAGCAGGCCCCTCCCTTCTCCGCCATGCACACTGTTCTCATCATACTCTCCCCCACCTCCCATTCAAACAGTGCTTTGTTCTGTCTCTGGCCCTCCCCCAATCACTCCCATTGGCTAGAGAGTTGATGACCTCCCTGCAAAAGCCCAAAGCCAGGGCCATCTTCACGAAAGCTATATAAAGGGAGGGTAGGCCCACCTACAGTAGACCACGGGGAGGAACTCACCTAGCAAAGATGGCCAGACTTCCATCATGGCTGCTTAGAGATAGTGAAACAGCAGGCCCAAGAACCCTTGTGAGAAAGAAAAGAAAGACAATTTCATCACTGCAGCTTAAGGGCAAGGCGAGTAGACCACCAAAGGTCCTTCCTCCCCCACCACTTGTAAACTCTCTCAAGATTCAGGCTCTTTCGTTAGTCTGTTCATCTCCTCAGGAAGTTCCTGTTCTCCTCACACCTCTCCCTTCTTGGGTTTTTGGCACTGTCAACACTGCCCACATAGTTCCAACAGATAGCCAACTTTCAGATCAACAGGCACGATTAAAGCTCTCTTGACCTGACGTACATTTTGGTTTGGTAACCTACATTCTCCTTTCCTTCTATCACAAAGTTTTGCATGGTTTTGAGGAACGGCTTAGCTCCTCAAATTTGTTGGGTATTAGCATATATGTTCTTGCTATGGTTTGCATCTGCCTGATCCCCCAAATCCCCATGCTGTCATGGGCCAGGCATCTAGATTTATGATTGATTCATGTCCCAGTGTTGGAATTATGGGTGTGAGGGCTACACCTGCCTTGCATCGGATAGTTTGCATACAATGTAAGGGAGGGAAAGAGGCTGCTTGACACAGCTCTGCCCTTTTCGCTCTTGCTGCTTTTGCTATCTTCCACTGTCATGAATGGTTGCCGTCTGTCATGTGGCACTCGCCTAGGAGCCAGCTGAGCACGGCCTGAAACCTCCACAAACAGTGAGCCAAATAAACCTTTCCTTCCTTAATTTTACACATCAGGTATTTTGTCCCAGCAATGACAGAAAAGTAATCAAGACAGTCGTATTGCAATCTTCCTGTTGGTTGTGCTGTTTTCCCAGAGGTAGTTGTATCTGTTTCTAAATATTTTTATTTCAGTTGAATACATTTAATGTCATACAATAATGAAATTAGATATGGGTACAAGAAATACACAAGTGGATAGTTTGGAAAGATAGCCAAAGATTAAGGCAGGTGCTTCTTGTTTGTAGTCCCAGCAGCTCAGCAGGTTGAGGCAGGAGGATCTCAGATTTGAGGCCAACCTGTGCAGCTTAGTGAGACTCTGACTCAAAATGAAAAATAAAAGGAAAGGTTTGGGAATGTAGTTCAGTGTGCAAATGACTGTGTGTTCAATCTCCAGTATTGCCCAAAACATATAGCTAAAGAAAATTGCTTTAAAAAGAAAAAAAGCTGTGGTCACAGTTAACATTTAATTTTAAGTATCATCTTTGCTAAACCATACTTAGCTGAGTGGTTAAACACTGTTCTAGAAGGTTTTGTGAAGGTATTTTGTAGCTGTGATTAACATTTACAATCAGCTGACTTTAAGTAGAAGAGGTTACCCTCGATAGAGTGATTAAATAGAGGAAATTACCCTTGATAATTAAGTGAGCCTCATCCCATCAATCAGGGGCCTTAAGAACTAAAGAATGTTGGTTTTAAGGAATTCTTCCTCCAGATTGCTTCAGAGAAGCCCTGCCTGCCAGCCTACCCTGTATATTTCAGGGTGAAGCTTGCAACATCAACCCTCGCCCTGGTTTCCAGCTTGCATCTGGCCCTACAGAACTCAGCCTAAGCAACTCCCATTATGCCTTGAAACAAATCTATGCCTCTGTATCTTCTCTTCTTGGTTCTCCTTCTCTGAAGACCACTGACTAATGCAGTGACCAAACTACATGTGTGTGAGAGCATTACAAAGAGGAAAATATCTAGATAGATTCTGTAGGTCTGTTGTCTAATATGTTTTAAAGTTTTCACCTTCCTCTTAAAAAGACACAGGTTTGGTTTATATAGGACAGATAATCGGGGAAACCCATGTCCAAAGGACATTAGCCCTATGTTAAAACAATGGTCAAGGTAACTGTTCAAACCATAGAATGTTTTAGATTTTATCTCCTAGCAAGCTAATAAGTCAATTTGGCGTAGTGTTTGGAAGCTGTTGTAAGAGACTTTTGGTTCAGAGACAACTGAACTAGAGAAAAAAGCCAGTGGGACAAAGAAGAGGGACTTTATTCCAGAGAGAGGTACCTGACCCCATGAGAAGACTGGTCCATACAGCTTTCTTCCATTCCCATCATTCTGATTCTTTTTAAAAAGAGCATTAATTTAGTTATAGTATAGTACTCAAAAAAGTTCCATCATTCATGGTCAGTCTTAGCTTTGGTGCAGGAAAATACTAGATGTAACACCCATGTCTAGGCAAAATTAGGGAATCATATGACCTCAGGCAGATGGCCACATCCTCACAATTTTAAGAATTCTTCAATTCACATAAGTGTTTTTACATAAATGTATCTATGGAACAAAAGTTACCAGGTCCTTTTCCCTTCTTGTCCCTGCCCCACTGAGTACATCAGATGGATGCTGTGCACACAGTGGATTTGCCTCACACCTGGAGAACCTGTACTTAGGGAACCTGGACCTTCTATAGTGGACTGTGAGCTTTGCCTGGAGAGACATTGTCTGTTAGCCTGGACAGCAAACAAACCTGTCACATGCTCCCCAGGGGGACACAATTTCTGTCTTCCAACACTATCCAATTTTCTGTTCACTATACCAACATGCTTGAAGAGTGAGCCCAATACAAAGGCAGCCAGTGCCTCTGTAAGATGTGCAGAAATGCCAGAGACCTGTGGAAAATCATCTCCTCAAAGTAAGTCCATTAATGTACTTCAGGTAGAAACACAATGATTAAGTTTCACATAGACCTTTTTATTTTTTATTGACTCCCTGATTGAAATGAGAGTGTTAATTGACCAATGTTGTTTGAAATGCTATTAAATAAAAAGTGTTTACCAATTTTTCACTTGATTTCAGTTTCCTTCCTAAAAATATATTACCTTTCAAAAGTGACTCTCATTCTATTAAAATTTTTAGAGTTGCTTAGATATTAAGGAGTCTTTATTAAACTCCTTATTAGGAATTTTAAGATTTTGGTAATAATTATACTTTCACCTGTGGAATATTAATAACATAGGAGCATCACCTTCAATATTATATCCTGAGAACACCAGCACTGTCTTTTTCTTCCCTTGAAACCAAATTAGAATAACTTAAAGGTCAGGTAGCTTGCAACTTCATGGTACATTGGAAAATCTGCTCTCTCCAGGTCACTGCTGCAGTCAAACTGAACTTTAAGTCACCTATTTTAATGTGGCTGTTAGTGTATCATTTCCTCATTACAACACAACAAACAAAAAGACAGCACAAACTATCAGAACTACAGCTAGGGGCATTTGCAAAAGAAATTGAGCAAGTAGTTCAGTTATTCAAAATCTGCTCCTAGAAATGAATAACCATGACCTTGCATGAAAAGCATAATGTGATTACTTCTGTGTAAACTTCTTGTGATAACAAAACACTAACAATGAATTTTTTTTAAAAAAAATGAGAGATTATTGCTGTGGTTTTATCCTATTTTATCCTAAAATGTTATTCTACCTGAAACTGGGACAGGGGCCAGCTTGAATCTACTCTGTATTTCCGATCTGACTCATCGGGAAAGAGAACTGAGGAAGAAATGTCACCAGGCAGGGTCTGGGGAGATACCTTTAAAGAGGAAATGGAGACCTTAACTTGGACCAGGCAGGTCCATGACTAATTGTTGTGAAAAAAAGAAAAGCATTTCACAACCCATCAGTGAGAGTCATAGGCTGCTTTATTAGGCAGAGTTAGGATGTAAGAGAAAATGGAGAAGAAACTTCAGCTTGAGGAACTGAAAGGATCAAGCCTCTGATAAAGATCAGACTGGCGCATTAACAAAGCAAAAGCACCAGCTTCTGTGGAGGTACTGTGTGGCCTGGAGACTAGTTGATTATTATCTCACTCTGGTTTTCGGAGATTGCTCCAGAGAAGTCCTGGTCTCCAGGAAATGATATTGTTTCTGCTTGAGGCAGTCTCAGTCTTGCAAGGCTCTGCTGGAAGCCAAGGTGAGCAGAGTTCTAGGTCAATGACTAGAGACTCCTGGGTGCCCCTTGGTAGTGGAATGTCCTTCCCTATAAGTTTCTTAGCTTAAGGTCCTCAGTCTTGAAGGGGAATGAGGTAGGTTATGTAAATTTAGGGTTCAGCAAGCTTGAAATGCCAGCTTTTAGTTAGATATTAGATATTCCCAAGTGCTTATGACTCCTCTATGCAGAGCTGTGCAGGGATCTGGCCAAGTTTTAAAGTAACAAAGCAGACAAATATAAAATGAAGGTCAAGGTTTTTTCTGCTTTTAGTTACTTATTGGGCTTATCTAGGCCCGAAGAAAAAGTTAAGATGTGGAGAAGGGAGGTGTTTCTTTAGCACCTGCAGCTTTTAAGTCCCTGACTGGCCCCCAAAGAAAACACAAATCATGCATTTCATGAGAGAGAGATTAAGGGCCCAGGAGTGCACTTGCTCTTTGCCCCCACAGTAGCCTCTGTCTCAGAGTCTCTGTTAAAATAAACCATGTTATCAGTTGGGGGCATTTTTGCCCCCATGGAACTTTGGGCATGACTGAGGGCAGCTTTTGGTTGTCACAATGTAGGGGGAAGTATAGGGGCTGCTACTGGCATCATGTGAGTGGAATCCTGGGATGCCATTGTGCAGCCTAGAGTGCACAGGGAAGCTCCACAGCAAGGAATGACCCAGTCCATAATTTCCAGCATGCCGAGGTTGAGAAATCCTGAAATAATTTATCTTGGGGTTAGGGGCAAAAGAAAAAAAACAGTGAGACAAAGAGGGACTCTATTCCAGAGGGAAGTGTCTGACCCCATGAGATGATTGGTTCATCCAGCTTCCTTCCCTTCTCATCATTCTGATTCTTTTAAGGAGGAACATTAATTTAGTTATAGTATAGTACTCAAAAAAGTTCCATCATTCATGGTCAGTCTTAGCTTCGGTGCAGGAAAATACCGGATGTAATACCCATGTCTAGGCAAAATTAGGGAATCATACTACCTCAGGCAGATGGCCACATCCTCACAATTTTAAGAATTCTTCAATTTACATAAGTGTATCCTCTATCAGTGAATGTTCACCACATTCTGCTTTCTACTTGTGCTGTCCTCTGGAGCCTCTATAGGTCATTGATGGCATTAAAGGTAGCTGTACTGAAGAACAAGCAATCATACCAGTTCTTGAATGTATTCTCTAAAAGTGTTTCCCTATTTTCTTCTCTTATTTTGTGGCTCTAGCTCTTCAGTTTCTATAGTTCAGTGAAAACTGATGCAAAAAGAACCGCAATGTCACAAGTCCTTGGTGCATTTTTGGACTTAACATGCAACTTACTTCTTTGTTTTTTGATTTTTTTTCTTCTTAACCAGGACAAGAGCAGAATAATGTCATTAGATTCTTTAGTCACAGTGGCATCAGAAAGCCAAAATTTTCTTTCTTAGAAGAAAGGAAACTAAGATGATCAAACGTCCTAACTGGTCCAGGATAGAGAAGTTTCTAGATGTCAGACTTTAAGTGCTTAAAACTGAGAAAAGTCCCAGCCAAACCAAAATGAGCGGTCACTCGATTGTGGAGCAAGCATCTTTCCTGCACTGGAAACACAGCCTTCAGGGGTTACGACTATTTCAGCTAAATCCACAGTAGATCCCATTGTCCATTAAAACTTCTGATGACTTTGCCAATCATCCTCCCTCTCATTTTTTCAGAGACAGTCTCAAGAGAGGTGCAGATACTTATCCAAGGTCACACAGTGTGCCTATAGCATATCAGGAAACAGACTGTTGATAGCCACCTCCCCTTAGAGTGCTTCTCACTGTATTCTTTGCTTTGTGCTTTCGTGTTTTGTTCTTTGTTTCATTCTTGTTCTATTTTTATCATTTAAAATGTACAATGAGTTCAGCTGCTTGTCTTTTGGTCACAGAACTCAGCAGTTGGAAGAACATTTTTGCTGGGCTGTTGCAGGAGGGCGAGAAGAGAATCGGTTATTCCAAAAGGCCTTAATGAATCACCACTTCTATGATGGTAGGACATGCCATGCATCCCTCTCATTTCTATTACCTGTTGCAAATATTTTCCAGCATGCAGTGGGTTGTCCCCTCCTAATTGCTCCCCTTGATTGAGGCAGTGACCTTAAGGCCATGTGCCTGTCATGAGCCCCCGGCAGCAGAGGAAAGGATGTAAACAGATCAAGCAACAGACCTGATACTGTCTTTCAAATATGCAGTTTATTCACACATAAATTCATACATCAGAACCCTTACACTATAAGACACACACAAATGGGCATACAGTCCCGATACTGCTCACTTATACAAATCTGAGACTACATCACATCCAAGCTACTATTGAACAGAGATTCAGGTACAGTTCAAGGCAGACTGGGAGAGCACACCCATTCCGACAGAGGCCCTGTAGAATCTATGTCCCTTGAGGCCAGAGTGCATGCCTTGTGAATCGAACTCAGTCGTTCATTGGAGATAATCACATCTAGTTTGCAGCTCTGTGGTGTCTCCTTTTACTTGATCTTTGCGGTGCTGTCCACTGATTTTCTCTGCTGTCTCAGCTATGGTAGTTGGGCCGTCCTGGGTGTAAATAAAAAGCTTCATTGGCCTTTGCTTTCTTAGACTTCCTAGAACTCCTCTCCTCTGCCAACAGCACACTATAATGCCATTGTGTACTTGACATGACTGCCACCATGTGCCCTACAGTACCCCTTCAAAAGTGGCAGGCCAGGGGACTGTGTTCCTTTCTAGGCTTCCAACCTGAAAATACATGAAAATATTCCTTCTTTGTCTCTTACATTTTTCAAGAGGAAGATTTAAGATGCCTACTCTACAAATTGAGGTTGATGTATAAACAGAGATTAGTCCAAAGCACTTTTCAGATAACATCTCAATTAATTGTCCTTGTACATCTATGAGAAAGGGACTATAATTGTCGCCATGGAATACACTGTACAGTATAGGGAAACAGAAGTACACAGGAGTTAAGCAGCCAGCCTAGGCAGTGGCGGTTTAATTCTAGTCAGTGGTGGTGAAAGGTCAGCTCAGGGCTGACTGAACCTGCGATGAGGACTGCAGGGACATTCCAGTGCTGTAGGGTACAGTTTTGCACTGGGGAATTGTCCTTCCTTTCTTGTTCATGAAATCAGCTGCCCATAAATTCTTTTGCTGGTATAAGGTAAAATGTTGTTTTGAAAGCCAGAAGGTTCTTCCTGGTTTCTCACTGGACAGTGCACTCCAGGGATCTACTGTCTCCACTATTTGGGCCTTCTCTTAGGTTGCTCCGAGTGCCACTTGGGCCATTTGGACTGACTGTTGATCACTGTGGGGGCACTGGCTGGTGTGAAAAGAGATTCAGAGGTAGAAAAATTTTCCAGGCATTTGTTTGTTTGCTTTAAAGTACTCACTTGTCTTGGTTTGCTTTGGTTTCATTTATCTTTCTGTTCTTATAATAACTTGTATTCTAGATGGGCAGCAGGGTTTCAATGCCATCTAGGAGCTACGTACTACCTGGGCAGTTTACATCCAGGATTCTATTGTCGGAGGACTGCCCCAGCTCACTCTTCTCCACTATAACTGCAAGGCAGGAAAGCTTCCACATTTTAAGATTTGATGGAGCACTCAGTTTGGCCAGGGAGCTTCCCCTTTTGGGACAGGCCAATACTGTCTAAGGTAGTATTCAGGTAGATGCTTATATCCATCCTACAGAGACACTAAAGCCTTTTCCTTATACTTGGGACTTTGTATAAGCCCTTTGGGGCTTTAAGCCATACTGAGGCTTGGGACCTAATCTGGAGTTCAAGGGTCTTAAATTGTTCTACAGGAAAGTTTGGATTAAGAGAGTTGAAGAGGCTACAGACGCCGGTGGGTGTTTAGAGATCAGCTGTGATTTGCTCAGGAATAAAAATACCTGTGCCACTCTGTAGCTCCCTAGAGAAGTTGTAGTCACCATGACTTAGAAAAAGGTTATTTATTATATCATAACATAGCCTGTATAACTGAAAATGCACTCTGATTTTGTGTAAAAGTCCTTAAGAAGATTCTTTGAAATTCCTCTCCCCTCCTCTCCCTTCCCCTTCCCTCCCCT
>PVLD010030647.1:0-16608 GCA_004027595.1 Dinomys branickii
GACTTTCCCACGTCTCGCCCCGGCAGCCTGGTCCGCCCTACCACATCTCCCCCGGCATCTCAGAGAAATACGCCCAGTTTAAACTTCCCAGCCGAGGTTCCGGCATGCACGCTCACCAAGTCTGTCTCGAGCTGGTGGTGTTTAATAAGGAGGTTCGCTCCCTTGCTGCTCACCCGGTCGCCATCTTCCCCGGATCTCTTCGGATGTTGTTTCTTTTGATTGGTGAATTGAGGTCATTTATATTGATCGTTATAACAGATATGTATTGGCTTATCTTTGTCACATTATTTTCTTGTTGCCCATTCCCTGCATCTTCCCTCTGTTTAATTGCTTGTCCTGCCTGATGGTGTCTATTCTTGCTCTTGGAATTGTAGTAATTTTTTTCTCTTTCTAGAATATCTTTCAGTACTCTTTGTACTGGTGGTGGTCTTGAATTTCTTCAGTTGTTCTTTGTCTTGGAAGTACCTTATTCCTCCATTAATTTTGAAAGATAGTTTTTCAGGGTACATCAATGTAGGTTGGAAGTTATTTTCTTTAAGGACCTAAAATACTTTACTCCAAGCTCTTCTTGATTTGAACGTTTGTGCTGAGAAGTCTGCTGTGATTCTGATGGGCTTTCCTTTATAGGTGATCTGTTTCTTTTCTCTAACAGCTTTTAGTATTCTGTTCTTGTGCTGGATTTCTGGGATCTTGACTATTATATGTCTGGGTTTAGATTTATTTTGGTTATGGATAATTGGAGTTCTATATGCCTCACTTAATGTATGTCACATTTTTTCCCCGTGCTTAGGGAATTTTCTGCTATTACTTCTGGAAATAGTTTTTATACATGTCATTTTTATTGATTCCTGTTTTTTCATTGACACAAATCAGTGTTATATTATTTTTCTTTGCTTTATCTTGTAGCTGTTGAATTGTTATTTCCTGATCTGTTGTTATTTTTAAGAGATTGTTCCTTTCATGATCACTAGTCTTGATCCTGTGTTCAAGGTCTGAAAATTTATCTTCAGTTTCATTCAAGCAGTTTTGCCAGCTTTCAATAAAATTTTTAATTTCCTGGATATTTGTTTGAATCCACTTTATGCACTCTATTTCTTTCTTATATTGATCATCCTTTTCCTATCATGGTCCTTTTTTTCTAAATCTCTACTCTAGATTTGTGGAGCAATTCCTTTATGAATGTTGACATTTCCTATTTTACTTGAGAGATTATTTCTGATCTGATTTCCTCCATAGCCTCACGGGTTTGGTTTTTTTTACTTTGATTGCTATCATCTCAGAAATGTCAGGTTTGTGTCTTTTTTCTTCTATCTCACTGTATCCTGGACTTGTTCTGAGTGGGCTGGAGGTCTGAGTTTGCATTTTGCTTCTGTGTCTTGTCATTTTCTGTTTCAAAAGTTTTTATTTTGTTTTCTGTGTTGATCTTTGTAATTTTTTGTAATGGGTAGTTTTATCACTAGGATCAAGAACTCTCTGTGTAGGTTTGTTCTTTGGGGATATTTTCTGTGTGTAACAGGTTCTTGGTTTGTGTGTGTCCCAAGATCCTATGTTTCCAACTAAGAGTGAGATGTGAGTGTCTGTTTGGCTCAGTCTCCAGTTCTTTGGTGTGGGGTGTGATGAGGTTATTACCCCAGAACTCCCTAGTATTGTTACAGAAGTGAAAAAACTGATTAAAACAGATACTACATCCTAGCTAAAGTAACATAATTAGCAATAACAATAGCATGAAGCACAGTATAGAAACAGACAAACTGGTAGCTATTAATTTTAACCACAGGAACAAAATCAACAATTATGTGACAGTACCGAATGTAAATTGGGAGCTTCTATGCAAAATGCTTCCGATTGGTAGAGTGGTTTTACCCTATAGTCAGGGAAATTTAAGAAGAATAGTGGATAGAACAGAGACAACTAAAAAGATAACAGATATAACTGAAATAACTAAAGTAAAAGCCAAGCTGCAAGACAAAGGATGATCTTACAAGAAGGCAGGAGAGAAAAATGAAGGAGTAAGCCAGGGATTATTGAAGTTGACCAGAAAAATTAGAAAGACTATTCACTCATGTGAAAATATGATTAAGTCTAGAGGGGTAAATTGATGAAATGGGGAAAGAAGGCCAATAATTTAGAACAAAAATATAGGTAAAAGACAAAAAAAAAAAAAAGGAAAGGGAAACAAACCAGCAAAAAAGAAGAAAAGTAAAATACAATAAAAAACTAAAATTCCTTTGGTGATCACTGAGAGTCCAAAACTACTAGATAACACTGCCCAGCCCGCAGTAGAGTTTGTGCTAGATGTGTGAGCCTGGGGACAGAGCCTTCAGCCAGTACTTTCTGTATGACCCTTAGCAACATCCCACTCCTTACCCTATTTCTCTTGACAGCATTGCTCTCTGAGTTGTTGTGCTTTTTTCAGATAGACAGGGGCTGTTCCCGGTCCCATGCACCATTAGCTCATCCTGGTCCTTGCTCAGCCTTCTGTGTTCCTCTTCCACTGGCAAGTCTCTGTCCCCTCAGATAATTTTTTGCAGGGTGGGGTGAGATATGGTCTGGTGCTCTGCTTCTGCTGTTGCAATCCAAAACTGTTCAGTCCCAATTCTCACTTCTCTCCTGAGGAGGAGTGCTAATTTTCCACTTGTTGCTGTACAGGATCCGCTGCCACCATCATCTACCTCTGATGTAGTCTATAACTTCCTCAGGTGAGATGGGGGTGCTGTGGGTGCCTTTCTGCCCCTGCCCCAGCTGCGTGGGGACAACCCGGGCTGCACAGTGCCAAGGTGCAGGGCTGTGTAATTCCCTATGCCTCTTTAACCACAAGTCATAGGCAGGGGTTAGTTGTTCCATTTAGTATGTATTTCTGTCATCTTTAATCTTGTTCCTAGTGGTTCCAGTTAGTGCTCTGGTTCACAAAAGGAATGGAAAGAAATAAAAAAAAGAAAAGGAAAGCAAACAATGAGAACTGGCTGATCGTCAGGGTGGGAACAGTTCATGTCAGTGGAACTTACTGCTGGGCTGCAGCATCTTCTGTTTGGAGGAAGGCAGAAGAGGTAGGGGACTTTATATCCCAAGCCTATGCTATATTGATATATGTGCTTGATTTAGCCACACTATTTTAGTGTGTCCTTTTCCTTCTTCTTCTGTTAAGATTCCAAGTATGGTAAGCAGTCATCCTAATCTGGCAACACAGCAGCAGCCAAGTGGGCTGCCTGCCCATATTATTAAGTCGTTTATCTATTTTTGCTTGATCCATTCATCTCTTACATCAGATTCATTTTAGTTTCAGGGTTTATATCCCTCCCTTTCTTCCATTTACCTGTGTGTTAGTTGAATTTCTTGGAGTAGCTTTGAACAAGGTTCCTCCTCTATTCAGCCGTGTTGTCTCTAGGATATCTTTTTAAATTTTTTCTCTTTATTTAACTTCATTTTCTAAGTTTTCTACAATGAACATAAGTTAATTCTATAATAAAGCATAGATAACTTTATTTAATGACATTTAAGTATGTGGTAATAAAATATTCTTAATGCAATGTTGTCAAAACACTAACAGATAATTAAATTTATACATAGATAACTTCAATTTTTTAATGAAGAGAGACTTGGAAATGGCACAAATATTATAAATGATTCTTTTAAGCATTTTGTACTTCCTAGATCTCTTACAACTTTGTACTTGCTGTTTTTATTAACCAATTTTCAAAGTGGCCTACATTAGGATACTCATATCAAATCAAATCTCCAAAAAGTATCCAAGGCAATTGTAACTCTCATCCTACAATATCATGTGTGTAGATTTTTAATTTTTTTTCCTTTTAAAAATCAAGCAACATTGGTCTATATTTCAAATCTTCAAGGGGAGATACCCAGATCTCAGTACATTTCATTCTCATGTCTTCCCAGCCACCACCCAATTTCTTTCTCCTGGAGCCACCTTTTAGAGATGAGCCATGGTGTTTCCCAGCACCCTGAAACACCGGGGAAATTGACATCTATCAATATTTCAGAACCATCATCTGTCCCTGCCCCAGCACACTGGAATACTGATCACAAACACTCAGACTTCAAGGCCAGCTCACCCTGGCTCACCCTTTGGGCCATCAGCACGCTGGTCCTTGTGTGGTGACACTAACTCACAGGAGTCCACCCTCACAGGGATTTAGAGTCACCCAGATTGACATGACTCTCTTTCCTCAGGTTGAGGATTTGTTGTTGAATACGGATAGAATCCTCTCTAGAAAGGATGGTCATGCCAGGTCATCCTGGAGAGAGCTGAAAGGGCACACTGAGTCCAGGCTGGCAGCTGCCTAGTCCTGTTAAGTAGACCTTGTGCTCTGGACCAGATGGCATTGGCAGAGCCGCCTGAGTCAGCCCAGAAATACAAACACATTTGGAGGTTGAATTTAACTTTCCACATCAAACCTCTTTCATGTTCATGTTTGTATGTGCGTGTAAACACAAATGCACACACATCTTCTTGCTTATGTGTCATTCAGTTAGCAGGTTGGTCTGGTGTCTCATCCCATTGCCCACCCAGACCATACTGTGTGACACTGAGCTGTGTATTCATTTACTGCATCGGCGAATAAGTGGATGTTAACTAAACTCACGTTCTCATGAAGTATGGATTTCCCCAGAGAGCATGCCACATCTTTGGTGAATTCGGGTGTTTGACACATACAGTGGTGCATAATTTGGCAAAGAGCACAGCCAGCTGCTGCCCTGCAGCTCCAGAGTAGAACAGAGGCCTGGGCTGTGGGAATCGGTCAGAGCTAGAGGGGGAGCAGCAGCTCCTAGCTCTGCCCTCAAGGGGCCCAGACTCAAAGCAAAGCAACTCTTCCATGTGGAGGCCTGCAGGGAAGAAAAGCCACCCAGAGCTCAGACCCAGAGGCAGTGGAACAGAATGTCTTTTGCAGAAGCACAGGGTTAGCAAGGTGCCCAGGCAGGACCTATAACTCTTTGCTGAGGCTACAGATGGTTAGAGTTCTGTGGACCTCATGTTGCAGTTGAGAATATCCAACTCCAACACAGATCTCCTAATACACTTAGGAATGTGGAACTTGGGGTCTGGCCATACCTGCTCTTTCTACTATAAAGGTCATGGCTATTAACTACAGACCAGGCACTGTGCCCATCACTTTGTTTCTAACTCTGAAAACTTCTTTTGAAGTCTTGATTACCTCAGTGTGACAAAGGAAAAAGTGAGGCCTGAAGAGACTAGATGACTCTCCCAAGCTTTATGACTGGGAGAGATCTGGCCCTTTCAGTTCCCAGACTGACTGACTTGGGTGGTGAGATAGCACATGCCTAGAAGTGGAAAGCTGAGGCAGGAGAATCACTTGAACCAAGCCTGAGAACAGAGTGAGACCCCCCATCTTCTTCAAAAACCTCCACTGGCTCCCATTACCTCTGTGTAAATTTCAAAGAGCTTCACAGGTGTCCCTCAGGAGCCAGCTTGGTAGGCTCAAAATTTCAAGAGCATTGAGGCTGAGAAACCCTCTAGTGCAGCAAGGAAAGGAAGTAAAATAACATAAAAAGTAAAAAGTAAAAGCATCTCAATCCTCAGATGACCTGATTGTTCATACAGAATTCCTACAGGATCTATCCTTAAAAGCTATCAAAATTTGCACACAAATTTATAAAGGTCAAAGGATGTAAGGTCAAAATATCAAACAGCTAACTTTATTTCTATGTACTTGCAGAAAATAATTGGTAAATATTTTAAAATCATAGTAGCAAATATGTAAAATATTTCATAATAAACTTAAAAAGGCATGCAAGGCCTCTAAACTGAAAACTCTGAACATTGCTAATGGAAATGCATGGTACCAACAAAAAATAGACCTGAGCATCAGTGGAACAGATCAGAAGATACAGACACAACTACAAACACACTCAGTCACCTTATCTTTGACAAAGGGGCCAAACGTGTTCATTGGAAGAAAGGTAGTTTCTTTAATAAATGGCAGGTGGGAAAAACTGGCTTTCCACATGCCAAAGACTAAAACAGGACCCATGTCTATCACTATGCATTAAATTAAAATCAAAATGGATCAAAGATCTAAATATTAGCACAGAAACACTGAATCTACCAGAAGAGAACATAGGTAGAAATCTTGAAGACATAGGGGTAGGCAGAAAGTCCATGAAAAAAACCAGACTGCACAAGAAATATTTCAAAGAACCAACAACTGGGATCCTATCTTATTGAAAAGTTTTAGCAATCAAAATAAATCATCAACAGAGTAAAAAGAAAACCCATCAATTGGGAAAAAATTTTAACCAACTGTCCCTTAGACAAATGGCTTCTATCTAGAACATATAAAGAATTTTTTTAAAAATCAGGCCCCCAAAATTCAAAGATCCAATCAAAACATGGACATCTGAGATGAAAACACACTTCTCAAATGAAGAAATGCAAATTGTGAATAAATATATGGAAAAACATTCAATATCATTGATCATTCAAGAAATGCAAATTAAAACAACACTGAGATTCCATCTTACCCCATAAAAAATGGCTATCATCAAGAAATCAACCAATAACAAATGCTGGTGAGGCTGTGGGGGAAAAGGAACCCTTCTCCACTATTGATGGGAGTGTAGACTGGTACATCCACTGTGGAAAACAGTGTGGAGATTCCTCAAAATATTAGGATTAGAGGTCCCATTCAACTTAGCTATTCCACTACTGGGTATTTTTCCAGAAGAACTGAAAACATCATATCATAATGATATATGTGCACCCATGTTTATAGCAGCACAATTCATCATAGCTAAATGTTGGAAACAACCCAAATGCCCATCAACTGAAGAATGGATTTAAAAAGATGTGATTTTTTTATACCACACAAAGAAAGATAAACTGGAGGCTTTTATAGGTAAATGGATGCAACTAGAAACCATATTCATAAGTGCAATAAATCAGACCCACATGTGTAAACATTGTATTGTCTCAGTGTAAGAAACTGAAAAGGTACAATACAAAAGGTACAGTATCTATTGTGAACAGGAAAGAACCTGCTTGAAAGAAAAGAACAACTGGGATGGGTAAAAGGAGAAAGGAAAGAAAGAAGGAAGGACATAGATAGATAGATAGATAGATAGATAGATAGATAGATAGATACATACATACATACATACATACATACACAAGATAGCTAAGATAGTTGTACTACTAATTTCTATCGGTTTATTGAAAGGAACAGTTAATGCCTAATTGATCAATTTTACATGCCTATATCTGGTAATCTGAACAACTACTTTGATGATAACAATATGCAATATAACAACCATTGTTAATTTCCTAACAAAAATTAAACTAATGAAGGGATATAGAATGTTCATGGATCAGGGGACTTCCGGGACTTCCGAGAATGTTCATGGATCAGCCAATACAATATTGTTAAGATGTTAATTCTTCTCAATTTGATCTATAAACACAACCCTAATAAAGAACACTAAGACAATTTGTAGAAACTACCAACATGACTATATAAGTTGATGGATGCATATTCTATGACTTCAAGTCTTATTATAGAGGTACAGTAATTTAAATACATGGAATTATCTTTAATGTAGGCAAATGATAGATGGAACAGTTTAGAGAGTCGGGAACTAAAACCATGCATATAGAGTCAGTTGATTTTATACAATCAAGAAATTTAGTTAAGAAAAGGCAATTCAGTAGGAATAAAATAACCACTTTAACAAATGGATCTAGTCAGGTTTGTTGATGCAGAACTGTGATCCCAGCACTTGGGAGGCTGAAGCAGAAGGATGACTAGGAGTTTGAGGCCAGCCTGTGCCACATAGGGAATTTTAAGGCCAGCCATAGTGAGAAGCTGTCTCAAAAAGAAACAAAACATCAAAGATGGATCTAGAAAAACTAGAATAAATACATGAAAAAATAAAAAAACCCTTAACCTCTACCTCACACCATAGGTAAGTAAGAACTTAAACTCCACATCGTGTATAGTTCTGATGGATCCTTTACCTTTATCCTGAGACACAATTAGTTTAGATCACTCCATAATGTTTCCTGAGGACAAAATTTAAATCTTAAACCAAGGGAGGATGTTGGTTTTGTGGTAGAACTAAAGTGTTATTCTCATTGTACCCCGAATAGCCATAACACTTTGAAGCAGAAAACAGAGCTACTTGTGTGACTTGCTGATGGAAAGCAGGCCTTGGCCATCAGCAAGTCACATGCTTCCTCTGGTTAATCTGGGATTGCACAGATCTGCAGTGCCACCAGCTCACTGCCCCCAGCTCACACAAAGAAACACAGAATCAGATGTGACTACCTAGCCGGCACACTGGCTTACTACAATATGCACCCTGGAATCTTTCTTAATAAAACAACATAGCAACAAAGAATGCTCTTTGATGAAAAAAATAATAAACTATTAAAATAAATTGTCCAATAGAAAAAAATCCTTAGAAATACAGAGCATGCTCATGGGTGCATGAAAGTCATATTGTACTTAATGAGTTTTAATAGCTAAACGATACCAATACTGCAAGCCAGAGCACTAATCTACACATTAGTTCTGTTCTGAAATAACTTCTTACTTTTCCTGCATCTGGAATGTTGCTTCAAGTTGTCTAAATTCTCTGAACTTCAGTGTTCATGTGCTAAATAACTTCTTGAATACCTTATTGAAGTTTGTGGGGCAAACATGCCCCTTTCCAAACAGGCTGGGGGCTGCTTCCACAATGAATCCTAGGAGTGACAGGTGTTCATTCACTCCTTCTCCTTGATGGAAAAACATATCTCTTGTGTTTATGGACAACATGGAATAATTTTTCTGAAACTGGACAGTGGAGCACAGGACACTGGGAAATGATATCTGAGTCCCTGGAATGAGTCAGCCCACAGAACCGGAGTGGGGTGCATGGGAGCTGTGGCCTCCAATCTGGTTATTCACTGAGGATACCATCTGAAGCAAACGAAGGCCTAACAGGTACTTCCAAAAACAGAAAACAGAGTTTCTGATTCTCAGTGTTGAAAGTAACTGATGAAGGTTGATAGAGGTTGAAATGCATCACAGAGAAACAGTTAGAGGCTGGTGCACTTTGGACCAGTAGGCGGGGAAACTAAGCTTATCTCAAGGTGAAATGCACCTTTGCTCCTCAATAGCTAGTAAACATGTTAAGTATGTCAGCCAGCCAGAGAGTTCCATAAATATCTGGATATTTTGTTTTGTGGCAGAAATAGCTATACTGCTGACATAATTTTTAAGGTCTTTCAAAATATTTTGATATCATTTAGATAGGGTTTAATATGAGAATTCTCAATTAGAGAATGGTTTGTTCTCCAAGCAGCAAAAGGACAACAACTGACCTAGGATCGATCACACAGTTGTGGGAAGCTAGCCTGGGACCGCCGACTTTCCCTGACAAAGGGAGAGTAAGGCTGGGACAAGAGAGAGTCTCTATTCTCAGACTTTGGAAAATTGTGCAGTCTACAAAATCCCAGTGCTGTTTACACTCTTTGGCAGGTTGTAGACCGTGATTACAACCTGATTGGGTTTGGTCACTGTCTTGGTTACTTTTTTCTCATTGCTGAAACAAAACACCCAACACCCAAAATGAAGAAAGGAAAGGTTTATTTAGCTTACAGTTTGTGGAGGTTTCAGTCCATACTTGGCTGCTTAGAGGCAGAGCAGTACATGGCAGAGGGCAAACTGTTCATGGCAGCAGAGCACACCAAAAACAAGCAGAGCAAAAGGGAGGAATGGCAGGGAAGCCGCTTCTTTCCTTCTCTTACCTTGTAAACAGCCTACCCCCACCCAGAGGGCGTGTACCTCTCACACAGTCTCCATGCCCTCCTCTTCCACAGGCTCAGGATGTATACAAAGTAAGCACCCTGGCTTCCTGCTGAATCACTCAGCCAAACCTCTAGACTCCCCAAGTTGACACAATGTATCAACCATAACAGTCACTGTCTGCAGAGGTGTAATTTTAATTCCAATTCAGACGCCTACTCTCTCTAAGAGCGGCTTCTTTCAAGCTTGGCTTAATTTCTTTCTCTCCTGGTGTCAATATAGTTATTACCATATCAGATCTATAAGGCTGAAATTTTCACTACGTCCTGCTACCTGACAAAGAGCACCAGGGTCCAGCTCAGCTCTCCTAACAACCTGTGAAGCTTCTTCAGATGGATTTAGCTCCATGACCATCCCAAACACCACGCTGCCCCTCTGTGATTGCTGGCCATGGGAGAACTGCTGCTCAATCCTCAAGGAGGCCTGTGAGATTTCTCTCTGTAAGGCAGCCCTTTGTGTCCCAGATCTAGGTCAGCTTCAGAGTGGATGTGTGTGACAGACATGCGTCTGGCCTGAACATACGCACATGCAGACTCTTTCTTGCTGTCCCCTAAACAATGCACTCTAACAATGCTTCACACAGCTCTTACGTGCTCTTCAGTGCCACTGGGCAGTGAGAGAGTGGGACATGAATCAAGTACACAGATGCATGTGTGTGGTGTAAGTGCAGGAACCAGACCAGGCAGCACAAAGGCCTTCAGCAGGAGGAGCTTGGTGTCTGAGGTCCTGGACCCAACCCAGTGACTCCCCTGAGGGTGTCCAGTTTCAAAGCCTAGCATAGTCAGTCTGTGCACCCTCATCTCTTCAAGCTCCATTGGAATCAGAAGCCTCCTCAGATAGCTCTGATAAATGAGGATGCATCTGTAATCAAAACACCTTCTGGAAGCACCTTCTTATACTGTTGGTACCTGGTGAGTCCTGGAACTCAAGGGAAGAGCTGGTGCCAGGTTTCCTCACCTCAACACCACACGTGTTCCAGAGGGGCTGTGTGTGTATAAGGACCTTGTGCTAAGGCTCCCCTCTTTCTGTGCATAGCGTGGAGTGAGGATGAAGAGCCAGACCCCTGCTTTCCTGGTGCACTGCTCAGCTTGCTCAGTGGCACACATAAGAACAGGCTTCTCAGGGGGGATAAATGGTCCTACTTTGATCTGAGTTCTGTCAGAGTTGGGAGGTGACGCTATTGCAAAGTGACGATCAATCCTAAGATAAGGGTTTCTGAGAAGTAACTGTCACAACTAAGCTATTCTAGGCCCATCTCTCCTTCTGTGGCAGCCTACTGAAGCCCTGGTGGACACAGGGACCCTGGCACTGTGAGGTGTGGCCATTATCTGCTAGAGGACTCACAGGGCTTAAGTGTTGACACCTCATATCCTGAACCTTTTATTTCCAGACTAATCTGAAATCTTCTCAGTGGGTGGATGAATGAGAGGAAATATGCTCTCCCCATCCGAGGGAAGGAAGAGGATTAGGGGATCCGCTTTATCACATCTGGTGGAGACGTACTGTGGGCGTCTGAGGGAGCTGTAGGCGAGTGCGCCTTGGAGCACTCTGGGCAGCACCTGGCTCTCAGGGGAGGCAAGGAGGCCACAGAATTCCATCTCCCTCCAGACACAGCCCTGAAGGAGACACACCAGCCCAGAGAAGAATTTCCTTACCAGCAAACAGACCGTGACCAAGAGCCAGTCAGCAGAGGGGATGGTGGAAGAGCTATGGCTTCGGAGAGGAGGGGATGCTGAGGGAATTGAAACGCAGACATCCTAGGACAGCTACGGCAAACATTTTAGAGCTTTCAGTGATACAAACAACCTATTGCAGCATGCATACCATAGGTTCACCACCTCTGTCTTAGGACATTTTTCCTAATTTTGGAACTACCCTGGCCTTGGGGTTATTGTTCTCATCCAAGGCATGGTGATGATAATTCATCTGTCCTTGAAAAGCCAGCTGTTCCCACCAGCCTAAGGTGACAGAGGAAGGGGTTGTATGTGCAGGCCCTCTGCGGGCAGCCGGGAAGCTCCTGATTTGGAGCCCAAGCAGCTGGTTCCGGATGTGCTATTCGTTCCTTTTGTAGCCTTTCAACGGAAACCCTGGCTCACTCACAGGATATAAAGTCTTTCAAGCCCAGCAGGTTGGCATCTAGGCCCACGTGGGTGCTGGCGGAGCTTCCTGAGGAGCCACCTCCAGGGCCTGAGGTCACCTGAGCAGGGACAGCACAGATGTGGGCTCCAGTGCTTCTCAGGGCCCTGCCTACTGTGTTCAAGTTAGCTTACCTCTGGGGCTGAGTTCTTTCAGATTCCCTGATGCAGTGTTACTAGGGAAGGAAGGTAGACTCCATGCAGTTGTGAGTGTGTGGTGTGTGTGGGGTTTGTGTGTATGTATTGTGCTATATGACTGTGCATGTTTGTGGTGTGTGTGTAGTATGTGCATGGTGTCTGTGGTATGTGCATGAATGTGTATCTGTAATACGTGTGTGGTGTGTATGTGGTATGTGTGGGAGTGTGTGGTGTGTGTGCCTGAGTGTGTGTGTGCCTGTTTGTCCTGAGTGGAGAAGACTGAGGACAGAGTGCCCCCTTCCTCTTCCTGCTCCATGGAGGCCACCCCATCCACCTGCAGTCACACAGCTCTTTCTGAACTGACTCATTTCCCAGCAGTGTCTCGGTCTCTATTGTGGAGAAAGTAGGACTGAGAGGAGAGGCAGGAGTAGCAGAAAAGGACTCAGGTTTCAGAAGCAGCTCCTTTCTGCCTGTCTCCCCTCCCTTCAGGCTGACCAGCAGGTCCTGCCAAGGCTGGTGACTCAGCAGGATGGGCGTCCACAGCTGCTCGGTGACAGCTCGACACAGTTACTGTCACAGTGCCCCCAGGGCACTGAGCAGCTTATGTGGTCACCTCCTGTGTCTTGGTCTACACAGGCTGCCTTCCCACCCGACATGGCTCAGGCTGCTGTTCCCAGTCAGCTGCAGCACAAAGGACAGCTGGACACTCAGCCCTGCCAGGGGCAGCACAGGGCTATCATGTAGAAGCACATGCTTTCTCTTTCACTGAGTTTCCTGTGTTCCCAGAACCAAAATGGATCCAATTGGTACATTCCTGACACAACACTAGATAAAGCCTAGTGTCAGCTTGCTGAATGCCTCAAGAGCATGCCTTGCACAGGCCTTGGCTTCCTCTCCGGCTGAGGAGCCCAGCATCGTAGATGGAGCTCAGGGAGAGGACAGAAGGGGAGAAGGAGGGATAAGAAACAAATTTCTCCTAGAAAGCCTGCCAGAGCAGTTACTGGGGCCCATTCCAGGATATGCATTCACAGAGGAATCCTACCCAAATATCATAAGCAGCCAAAAAAGGTATAGATTTAGAGGCTGAATCTAAAAATGAACTAATGTTTGTCAGCCACTTCTGAAAGAAGTCACTTTCTCTTCTTTAATGTGTGCCTCACTTTGTGCTGTGCTTCTACAACAGAATACCTAAAATATGGAGGCTGTTTTCTTACAGTTTTGAAGGCTGGAGAGTCCAAGGTCAATGAATCTGGTCTGGTAGATGCTCCTAGCCATATCGTCTGATGGCAAAAGGACAGAGGGCAGAAGCAATGGGCCACACTGATCCTGTATCAGGTACACAATCCCTTTTGAGACAGAGGCTTCACCACTCATGAGAGAGCAAAGACCTGAAGACCAAACCCACTTGAAAGCTACCTTCCAACACAGTTGCTCTCAGGACTTGTTTTTTAATGCAAGAACTTTGGGGACACATTCCAATGATAGCAACATGCATCTACACACATAGACCCCTCCCCTCCACACCACACAAGTCACAGGGCACATCAGAAGAGGTCTGCTTAAAACATGTTAAGAATTGAAAGGTATTTTAACTGTGCATGAATGGTCTTTATTAAGACATTGGGGGTAGCATTATAAACAGACAGGGAGTGACTAATTAAACCATGGTAAACTTTTTATATAACTAGAAATCAAATGCATAAATCAAAACACTGCACACAAAGTCCTATATTGATGGCAGACACTCCAGGTTTAACCAATGAGCTCATGTCCTGCAGATAGATATTCTAGAGATCATCCGAGACTCTGGCTGTGGACCTCAGGAACAAAGGGATACTGGCAAAGTGAAACACGGAGCTCCTCCTCTAGACCGAGGGGATGACCCGCACATCTGCTGGGCTTGCATCTGTTTATGCCCAAACCCAGAGGTGGTGAGGATCCAGAAATGGCTTGGCGCTGAGCCCCCAGGAATTTATGGTCTCTCAAAGAACAAGAGAACAGACTTCAAGGGGCAGGAGGGCAAGATGAAAGGAGAATCAGAAGATAACATAACATACTTAAAGACTGTTTCAGAATTTTCATTCCTGCATTTAACCCCTGTTCAAAACACGTTTAACTTTCCCAGAACTCGGACAGGTTGGGGAGAGACAGGAAAAAGGATCAAAGGTGATGTGGGTGCTTCACATGGGTCACCAGCAGGTGGCGGCATGCACTGAGGTCAGGGAGGGACCTTCTGCCAAGTTCTGTGCCAGATTGATATGAGGACAAATGGGACCATGTCTACTGGTTGGTAGAAGATAGGGTTATGAAGAATGATGAAAATAGGACTTTATATTTACAGTGTTTGTTCTTCTCAAAGTATTTCACAAACACTGTCTCATTTGTTGAAGTAGCCCAATGAATTGATCAGGCTAATCATCAACTGTGCTGTTCTAGCAATAAGGACACTGAGGCTCCACACGCTCAAATTATTTTCCAAAGCCACAGAGATAGTGTGGACCTTTATCTTCTGACTCTGAGGCTTCAGACCCAAGTTAATACTTATTCCTCCTGACTTCGTTAATGTTGGGTCACTGCCTTTTAGCTAGAGTTCCTCAGCTCTGAAGAGGAATTTTTCAGCCTTAACACCACCAACCTTCTGGCCTGGGTGGTTTTTCAGCACCCAACTTCTTCCTACTAAATCCCAGTAGCACATCTAAGGTCACAGCAACAATATGTGTCTCAGTCCCATGTTCTCTGCAGGACAAGTTGTTCCTAGTTGAAAGTCGATGCTTAGTCTGTCCACAGTCTTGGGCACACAGGAGAAACCCTGTATGTTCCTGGTAAAAATACTAATCCTGAAACGTGATCAATAGAAACTGCCCAAAAGGTAAAGCGAATAGGAGGTTAAGATCCAGGACTTCACTTTTGTAGCACAGATAACGCACATAAGAACTGAGCCAGCCAGAGAAGATTGTGCTGATCAGTGGGTGGGTTTCTAGGATCATTTGGGAAGAGAAAAGGGACATTGTTCCTTTCCAAAGCAGGCGCATGCCAAGCTGTGCATGTCCGTCCACAGTGAAACAACCAGCAGCCCCGATCGAGGATGCAGTCGGGAGCACTTCATGGACTTGGCGGTCCTAGCCATGGAGGAAGGGCTCCGGGAAGGGCTGTGGGGAGGAGCTGCTCAGAGCACCTGGGGCTGGAGTCTATTTCCATCTCTGCTACTAACCGAGTCGTAAGACCTTTGGCAGGTCCCTATCTTTCTGGACTCACAGTCTTCATTCATAAAATGAGACAGTTGGAGTACGTTACCTTTTAGGTGACTTTCAGCTCATTTATTTATGGTTTCATAATGCAAGTTCTCAATGCCCTATTTGCAAACCTTAGGATCACATGTTGCCTCTGTTACTGAATTCAAACAACCTAGAACTAAGCACATAAATATTTCTTCAGTAAAGTGTGTGGCTGTTCATGGTGAGAGAGGGAAAGATTGCTAACAGCTGCTCATCTGTTGCGATTAGATTTTGTTGCCAGTGAGTTTGCCACAAAAGCCCTTTTGCTTTTCAGACCACTGGTCTTTGGATTTGAGGATGTGCAATTATGTGTGTACTTGGTTTTAATTACTGATAATGATTAATAAACCTTGTAAAATGTAAAGTACTCTAAGTAAATCTAAGACATGCTTCTCTAATCCCTTAGAAGATAGGGTTTTATTAAAAAATAAAAGATCTCTTCTTTTTTTTATTTAAAAAAAAAGTACAAAAACATACGAACAAACAGACACCAATTAGCATAAAAAGTAGTACAGTCACAACTAATCTACAGACAAGGTGACATGGCCTCAACAGTGGTTATTGCTTTATCCATTGATATCTTCGAAGTGTAAACATATGAACCCATATACAGACATGCAAAATTAGTCAGACAATTAATCTTCTCAACAACAGAAAAAATACAAAAACTAAACATCCAAAGACAAAAAACAAAACAGGCAAACAACAACAACAACAACAACAAAAAACCACCAATAGTTGCTGCTTTGCATATTGATATCTTCATAGTGTGTGTTCAGGATAACACATACAGACATACAAGATTGATCAAATAACCCGTCATCGATTATTCCTTAGCATTAAGTGATATAATACAATAGTAGAACCGTGTTAGCCCTCCTGCTTATATGTATGTTCATATATATATACATACATTTTTGTCTCTTTCTTTTCTCCTTTCCCTCGTCCCATCTGTTCTTTGTTTTAGAACAGATTTCCTTCATGACTCTTAGTTTATATTCCCACGCTCGGGTTCTTACACCAGTGATACAATACGATGCCTGCACATGTATCGCTGATTTATTTCACTTATGAGTATGGACTCCAGTTTTGACCACTTGCCTACAAAGTCCCCAAAACTGTCTTTCTTTATAGCTGAATAATATTCCATTATATAGAAATGCCACAATTTTTTAATCCAGTCTTCTGTGGATGGGCACTTGGGTTGCTTCCACATTTTAGCTATTACAAATTGTG
>PVLD010030648.1:0-16607 GCA_004027595.1 Dinomys branickii
GGACTTTCCCACGTCTCGCCCCGGCAGCCTGGTCCGCCCTACCACATCTCCCCCGGCATCTCAGAGAAATACGCCCAGTTTAAACTTCCCAGCCGAGGTCCCGGCATTCACGCTCACCAAGTCTGTCTCGAGCTGGTGGTGTTTATTAAGGAGGTTCGCTCCCTTGCTGCTCACCCGGTCGCCATCTTCCCCGGATTCCCAACTCGAGGCTTTTATAGGTGAGTGGTCACAACCAGAGACCATACTCATAAGTGAAATAAATCAGACCTGCATGTGTACACAATGTATCATCTCACTAGTGTAAGAACCTGAAAGAGTGAATAAAATTAGGAGGTATGATAGACATTGTGAAATGAAAGGAAACTGTTCAAAAGTAAAGAGCAACTGGAATGAGGGAAAAGAGAAAAGAAAGCAGGAAATTATGTACATATGTATATACAGGATAGCTAACATAGTTGTACTACTGACTTCTATCACTTTATTGAAAAGAACAAAAAAAGAAAAACCAAAAAACGGATAGCAAAAGGCCGGGTGTGGTGGCACACGCCTATAATCCCAGCACTCGGGAGGCTGAGGCAGGAGGATCATTGTGAGTTCAAGACCAGCCTGGGCTACAAAGTGAGCTCAAGTCCAGCTTGAACTGAATAGCAAGACCCTGTTGCAAAAAATAATAATAATAATAATAATAATAACAGTTAATGATTAATTACTCGATCAATCGTATGTGCCTATATTTGTTTTCCTGAGGAACCACTTTGAAGAAATCAATATGTAATACAACAACCATTGTTAATTTCCTATCACCTTGTCCGAGTTTTAATATTGCTTGTATTGTTCTTCTGTTATTTTGTGTTATATGTATTTTTAATATGTTTTCGTTCTTTTATTTTTAAAATAAAATAAATAAAAAATGAAGCCCAAGTTACGTGTGATAGCACAGCCTACAGTCCCAGCTCTCTGGGAGGCTTAGGCAAGAAGATCCCAAGTTTGGGCCCAGCCTGGGCAATTTACTGACTTAGACTCTGTGTCAAAATAAGAAGTAAATCAATAAAAGAGCTGAGAATGTAGTTCAGTGTGTATTGAACCCTGGGCTCAGTTTCCAGTACTGAGAGGACAGGGGTGGGCAGAGGCAGAAAGGGACACAGACACAGACCTTGAGGGGAGAAAAGAACTCAGAGAAAGAGGTTTTACTTCTCACCCCAAAAGGTGCCAGCCAAGCACTCCTTACATTTCTACCACTGTTCCACTTCCCCAAGATTTCTGAAATGCCTAGGTGAAAGGACACTGAGTATTAAGTCTACAGATTCTTCCCAGGGTCCCCAGGGCCCCCAGGGCCCTGGGGACTCTTCCTAGCACCTATCCTTTCCTTTCTAAACACTGCTGAGAAAAAGCCACCCAGCCACCCCTGCCTGACACGGTCCCAGCCATGCCAGCTCCAGCTGAGTGTCCATCCAGGGACCAAGGAAATGGCCAGGCTGGGGTCCTCTGGAGCCATCAAGGAACATGGCAAGCCCTGCAGATGGTCTTGCTCCCCTCGCTGCTCCCCAGTAGGACAGAAACACAGGAAGGTTACTTGCTGATGGGTCATCCAGCGGGGGCATGTTCCGCCTGATAACCTTCACATGAAACACATCCAGTGACCTGCTATCCAATTAATAACCCTTGTTATCATGGGCTGATCAGGCCCACAACCTCCCAAATGAGTGCACAGCAAAGGTTTAAATAAATGAGACAACTGAAATGATTTTAGGACTCCAGGAGGGTCCAACCCTCTTACAGAATTTGAGATTCTCTAGGTTAAGACCAAGACTTCCCTGGGCGGCCTGTATTTATTTGGTTTTCAAACAAAGGAGGGAGATATTGAAGAAAATGCAGGAATCTGGGTGGGACTTGGAAAGTTTTTAAGGACTTTTCCAGGTAATACATTATGTTAATTTAGAACTGTGTTATCTCCAGGAAAGCCTTCACTGCAGAAGTGAAGAGATTTCTGCAGCTGCAGTCTCCTCTTAGTTAATTGGAGTCGGAGCCGAAAGTCCTCAGCTGTGGCCTTTGTCCTTTGAGGTGTCCCAACTTCACAGGCCAATACAGGCTCAGTGGGGACCAGTGACTAATAGAGATTCACTTACTATGAGTCCATTGCCCGTCTCCAGACAAAGGCCTGCTCACATGTAAACATGAAAAGCCAAATGGTCAATATTAAATCCTGCTCAGAGCTGTTTCATAGTGGTCTCCATCAACCTGTGGTAAGCAAAATGAGCAGCAATGCTGCAGCCCTCAGGACCACCAAACAGGCGCCCGGAACAAAGGCGTCCCCCCACCACCCCTTCCCATCTGCCTGGCCTAGTACAGCTCTAGAGCTTCAAGAATCAAGGTGGGCGGGGCAGGATAAGCAGCATTTCAGAGATGCAGACACTGAGGGTCAGAACAGTCCAGCAAGTTGCCTGGAGCCACAGAGCCGAGGGGAGAGAGCACCTGGACATCAAATCCCAACCCACAGGAGGTGACATGTGAGCAGGCGCCTAAAGGACGCGGCTGTCTGGGGAGAACAGGAGCCCCACACGTGCGGAGAAATGCAGATGTGCCCTGCGGAAGACCGAGGGAGCAGCTAGTCTTTTCACTGCCTTCTAGAGAACGTTCAGTGCCTGCCATGAGATCTGCCCTTGCGTCTGTGCGTAGGACAAGCCCACTGTGGCCTCAAGTGCCACAGACAGGGGCCCCAGGAGCCTGCTGCGGCACCACAAATAGCAGGGAGGCCACCCAGAAGGACTGTAGAGAAGCTGGTCCCCGGCTGCACAGTAGAAGCCCCGTGCATGGAATGATGTTCCAGGGTCGGCCGGGCTTGGGAAGGACCCGAGGCTCTCCATCTGGTGTTTCTTAGCAACCACTGTGTCCCAGCTCCATCCCGCACTGAAGGCCTCCCCTGAGAGGAACAAGAGGCCCCACCCCGAGCGGAGAAGCTTGGCAAAACCAGTTCCTCCCATTCGGCCTCCTACTCTCTGCAGCACGGACATGATTCTAATCAGAAACAGATGCCAATCCGGGGTACAGCTGTGATCTAGATGGGCGGGGGAGGAGGCTGAGGCTAGCAGCAAGGTAACCCCTGGCAAGGCAGGAGTCCCACAGTCAGCATAAGCTGATTTTAAGATAGACAGCTAAGTAAGAAAAACAGTCCTGTCCTTCCGCACTCGTAGCAGGGTATTTATTTATTCAGGAATGGGAGGCTGGGGACAAGCGGGGTACAGTTCCCACGGAGCACCTCTCGCTCCAATTCCTTCCTCCTCCAAAAGTCCGCTCTGCGTCCCATCTCCTCGCCGTGTCTCCAGACCTCCATGAAAAACGTTGCTGTCTGACTCTGATGCTCTGAGCTGTTGTCAGTCATCCTCATTTTGAAATTCACATCTGCTAACCGTGAATTTTTTTTGTTAATTTCAAATTGCCAAGGGTAAGGGTTTGAGCAGTGCTCCCCTTTGCTCACCCGCACCTTCCAAGGCACAAGAAGAAAGCAGTGCCAGAAGGTGATGCGGCCCGAGGAGGAGCGATCCTGGGTCCTGCTGACACCAGGGTGCCCAGGGCTGTGAGACCGCTACCTGGGTACGATAAATTGTCCCCTTGGAATCAGGACAGCCAGGTGTCACGTGTCACCCTGCCACCTGCCAAGCACAATCACGTCCCAAGGGCCTGCTCTCAGATCAAACTCTGTAGCCTCCCACCAGCAGAACCTTCCCGCTCCACCCAGTGCCTCATTATGAGGACACCAGACAGAGGGGAGCTTTCAGGAGAGCAACTGAGGCAGGCAAGGAAGGCAAAAGTCTGGAGACCGGCCCCTTGGGCCCAGTAGCTCCCACCTCTCAGGCACCCACGTCCCTTCCACCTATGCAGACCAGGACGGGACACTGGTGTTATAGGCAGCTGAGGTAGATAGAAATACTGTAGGCAGTCAGACAGGGCTGGGCCCTCGAGGAAGCCAGCATAGAAGATAAGATACCTGCGGGACAGACCTCAAGACAAAAAGACTAAACAAATACACCCACATACCTCCCCAGGGATGGACAGCAGGGACTGATATTCTAAATAGGTAGCTACCACCTTGAAGAGTCCTTGACCCAACCCCTTACAGGAAAAGCCCCGCTCTGCATTCATGCCCGCTTGTTACGTGACTCGCTTTCCCACTTGATCCCAGTCCACTCAGTCTTACCTGAATATTCATCCTTGCAGTCTTATTGGCAGACCATAGTTTTGTCCATTTCCCCTACTTTGGACCCGCCTCACCTCATGGTTTTTCCCTATAAAAGTCCCTGGAAAAAACAGAGGGGCGGGGGTAACCCACTCAGGCTCCCCTTCTGTCCCTCTGTTGGATAGAAACTTTCTTTCTCTCAATAAATAAATTCTACTCTTAACCTCTGTTGTTCCTAAAATTCATTCTTCGGTTTTAGAGAACGCGAACTCGTCTTTATTTTCCTGTATCACTGAGACCAAGCACCAGCTCGTTACCTGGTGCTCCTGGCAGCCACGGTCAGGGTCCTTTGAGGGTAAGACACCGGCTGACCACTTGGTCAGAGAAAGCCTGTGGGTGAGACAGGCTGCCCGTGAGCACAGCACAGTGACACAGACGGTGCACAATGCAGACACGCACGTGAGGCGAACTGGAGCGGGGCGGGGACTGCTTGCACTGGGCGCTGCAGAAGACAGAAGCTGCTGCACGCGTTTGTGCAGCTCTTCACCGAGCGAGATGTGGGAGCCAAACCCTTCCTGTTACACAACAGCCTTTATTTCACTCTCACTCACGGAACACAAGACTCATCTTCTGTACAAGTCAGTGATTCCTAGTGTTTTAAAAGTTGTGCAAACAGCACCGCTATTTCAAAACATTTGCATCACTCCCTGAAAGGAAACCAAACCCATAATCAGTCCCTGCCCCTCGCCCCCAGCCTGCAGCCACTTACATACATTCTGTCTCAAATGATGTGCCTGTTTGCGATATTTTACATAAATCTATTCATTCAATATGTGGAATTTCTAGTCGGCTTTTTCCATTTAGGACAATGTTTTCTCAGCATATCTGCACTGTGAAATGCATCAGTACTTCTAGCCTGTGTCTGGGCTAATATTACCCAGTGTGTGGACAGACGACCATTTACCTATCCATTTGTCAGTGGGTGGATGCTTGGGTTGGTTCTACTGTGACGTTATTATGCCTCACGCTGCCGGGAACATTTGAGTTTGAGTTTGTATGGAGGTATGATTTCCATTTTTCTGGGTATCTATCGGGGAATCAGAATCCTGAGTCAAATTGTAGCTCTATATTTAATTTTAAAAACTGCCCAGCAGTTTTCCAACATGGCTGCACCACTTTCCATTCTACACAGCAATGTAACAAGGTGCTGATTTCACCACAGTTCTGCCAAAGCTTGTTGCTGTCCATCTTTAACCTAGAGTTATAGCAAACAAGGTCATACGCTAGAATAAACTACCACAGACTACTTGTAATTTATAAACAATAGGTTTCTGTTTCTCCCAGTTCTGTGAGCAGGAAGGCCCCAGATCAAGGGCCAGGCATTCAGTATCTGGTGAGGGCCTTCCTGCTGCCTTCTCACAGGGCAGAAGCGGTGAACACTGTCACCTCATAGAACGGAAGTCAGAAGGGCAAGAGCGGGACCTAAGCCAGAACCCTCCGGGAGGTTTATAAAACACCAATCCATTCCTGAAGGCTGGGTCCTCACAGCTTAATCGCTTATAAAAAGGCCTCAGCTTTTAATACCACCACAGTGGAGATTAAAAGTTTCCACACAGAAATTCTGGGAGACAATCAGACCATAGCAAAACAAGGCCCAACTGAGTCAAATTAACATAAAACTGCACAAAATAAACATAGTCTTGTATCAATTTATGATAGAAAAACTCCTGAGAAATGAGTCCTTAGGCAATTTCATTATGACACCTACAAGTTAATACATCACAGAGTGTCCTTAAACTAAGGTGGCTACGCAGTCACCAGATGGTACCATCTTATGGGACCACCAGTGTGTACAAAGTTCGTCATTAAGTAAAATGTCCTTATATAGCTCATGGCTCTGTTTACCTCAGTTCCCAGAGACAGAGATATCACTTCCAGCTTTCAGTGAAAACTTGCAAGGCCTGCTTAAGGTCAAGAGAAGTAACAGTCTGAAGAAACAAAGCAAGCGTTAAATCTAGGCTCAGATATAATAGAAACTCTAGAATGATCAAATGCAGAATATACATGAGCCAGAAAGCATCATCAATCAAAACAATCTCACATTTATAAAATATTTCAGGGGGCTGGGAGTACAGCTCAGCAGCACAGCGCCTGCCTGGCAAGTGTGAGGTTGTGAGTTCAATTCCCAGTACCAAATAAATAAATAAATTAAATTAAATACTTCATCCAACAACAGCAGGATGCACATTCTGTTCTACTCCCACGGAACATTCACCAAGGTAGACTGTATTCTGGGTCATAAAACATATTTCAACACATGGAAAGAATATGAGTCATATAAAGAATGCTCTGGGACAATTGAATTGGGCTAGAAATCAATAATTCAAAGATAGCCAAAAAACTCCCAAAACATGTGAAGATGAAAAAGTACATTTACAAATAACACATGGATTTTAGAGAAGAACTGAACTAAACAAAACAGAGGGCTGGGGGTTGTAGCCCAGCAGTACAGTGCGTGCCTAGCATGCACAAGGCCCTGGGTTTGGTCCCCCCAACACGCCCCAAACAAACAAATAAACAGAAAATGAAACATCACCATTTGTAAAATTCAGCAAGCACAGTGCTCACAGAGAATTTCACACATGAAATGTACCTATTAGAAAAGACAAATCTAAAATCAATATCTAAGCTTATCTCTAAAAAACTAGAGAAAGAAAAGCAGTGTAAGCCTAGATCAAGCAGAAGAAATGAAATAATAAAAATTAAAGTAGAAATCATGGGCCAAGCATGGTGGCCCATGCCTGTAATCCCAGTACTCAGGAGGCTGAGGCAGGAGGATTGTTGCAAGTTTGAGATTAGCCTGGGCTACAAAGTGAGCTTAAAGCCAGCCTGAACTGCATAGCGAGACCCTGTCTCAAAAAGACAAAAAAAAAGTAGAAATCATGAAACTGAAACCATCAAGTCATTAAAACCAAGAGAGACTTCTTTAAAAAGATAGATATAACTGATAAACTTCTACCCAGACTAACCGCAGAAAAAGAGGCAAGACACAAACTACCAATACCAGGAATAAAAGAGAAGCCTTCCAGTCCCGGGATGGTAAACGGGTAATAAAGGAGTGTGATGAACTACTCCATGCACACAAAGTGTAACTTCAAGAGGACAACACCTCTTCCCAGGGTGCACTGCTGTCACCTAGCATCATGTTGCTATTGCTGTCTGCTGACTTTCCAGAACCAATCCTCTTTGTGTGTAGCCACTAGTGTCTCTGCCCAGTTAGCTGAAGAGCCAGCTAAAGACAGCACTGAGATTTTCTTTCTCAAACACTTCAACCAGTAAGTGTCCTAGCCTTTGCACAGTGGCTCCATGAGTTTGAGAAACACCTGCAACACTCCAGAAGGCAGTTTACAACCCTCCCTTAGCTTTTCTTTCCACGCTTGCACAGAGCCTCAAGCTCAGCCAGAGGGAGAAGCCTGGGATCTTCTCAGGCATTTCCTGGGCATATACACAGTCCTTCTCCTGCCATGGCCTTTGAGATTCCAGGAAAATGTCAGAGCTTTTCAAAACCATCTCGTATCCACCATCCTTTTAAAGTTTTGGTCAGTCCCTTGTAATTTCTAAATGGCATTGCTGCCATGGCTGCTATGATGTTAAACAACTGCCACTGATCATTTCCAACCAACTCCACACGAATAGGGCTGTTCACACACAGCGAGCTCTGACTCAGGTCAAATGAAGACAGACTTGGAATGGAATTTTCGAGGAGCCACGACACAGGTCAAGTGGTGACTGTTCCTTAAGGATGCAGCTTCAGGGGAGGTCCAAACCCGTTACTCCCTCCAGTAACCATGAAGCAACTGGTCATCACAGCCACTATCTTTCCAAGGCTGCTGATTTTTCAAGACTGGTCAAGCTGGAACAAGCAGGGTGAGAACAGAGCATGATAAATTCCATGAAGCTCTGATTTTCTTAAGTAAGCACACCTCCGACTGCTGCGAGACTGTAGTTAGTTTCTAGAGCTCTATGAAAGTTTAACAATTTTTTTCCAGTATTCTCATTGCTTTAATAGAGGAACCAGATTTTGGGGGGCTTCACTGCCATCCAGAAGGGCTTCTCTCTGATTCCCCATTTTACTGGTAAAGAAAGTGAGGAAGGTGACTGGTCCAAATTAATGAAGTGCTAAGGTTTGGATTTTTTTTTTTTTCTTTTTGAGACAGGGTCTTGCTATGCAGCTTAGGTTGGTCTTGAGCTCACTTTGTAGCTCAGGCTGGTCTCAAACTCGCAACGATCCTTTTGCCTCATCCTCTCGAGTGCTGGGATTAAAGGCATGTGCTACCATGCATGTCTCTAAGGTTTGGATTTTAAATGACATCCAAAGGCTCATGGGCTACAGCCTTGGTCCATAGGCTTTAGGACAACTCTGGTAAGACCCCCGGGGTGGTATAAACTTTTACCCTTTGTAGCATGGCATACTGCTTCTCTGCCCTTGTGCTATTTCAAGATCCCCATCAGGAGACCCTGATAAAAACCACAAAAGCAGAATGTTTGCACAAGACGATGGAATGGTTCCCAGAAGCAAAACCTAAGTAAAGTCTCTAGCTTTACTTGCTCTTGGTTGACTTAAAGATCACTAAGTTTGGAGTGCACACAGCTGAGCAATACATCATTAGCTTCCCACCAACAGCACCTGTAGATAACACCTCCAGCATGTGGATCATGTAACTGTTGCCTCGGTTACCTTCCAGGGACCTGAAGGCTGCTTTTGCTGAAAACACTGATGCTTTACTCGGGCCTGTGGATAACACCTCTGGCAGGTGGGCTAGGACAGCAGTCATGGGTTTCTTTCCAGGGACCTGAGGCCACTTGTGCCCAAACAATGACTCTTTATTTGAGCTTGCATACATCTCAGTGGGGGATTAGAACAGGATAAAAGGCTTCTGTCTTCATATTTCACACATCCCCTTTGCTGCCTTAACTTTGGGTCAGGCTCAGCTCTGCATATACACATGTTGGTTATCCCATAGAGTTGGCAGCCCAAGCACCTAAAGCCTAAGCCCAAGCACCCTCAGCCTGTCTGAAGGCCTAGACTGAATCACAAGGCCAGGTATCTGCCCAGGACTGTGGCACCAGCTGTAAGTGAGCTCATCAGTTCCTGGGGCAAGTTGATTGTGACCGCCCAGTGGCCTAAAACTTGCACAAGAAGGCAAATATATTTTTGAAATCAGGTCCCTGGCCAGTGGAAAATTATCAGATATTAGTCCACCCCCAACAAATCAATAAAAGTTTCCCTTTGTTTGAGGAGCAGTCCGGTCTGTCTCTTGGCCAGTGCTAGCTCCTTTCAGCTCCAGCTGACTTCAGGGAGCTCAAGCTAAAGTCTTGCTGAAGCACTGCCTGTGTGTATTCCTGACATCTGGCTCCATTTGGTTTCTATCAGTTCCATGCCAAAAGATCTCATTCCCAGTGACAAGCCCATGGTGCTATTAGGAGAGGGTAGAAGCTTTAAGGGGTGAGGCCTAGTGGAAAGACGTTGGGCCGCTGGAGGCTTCTGGTGAATCAGCTGGGGATGGAAGACCCTTCCTTCTTTTTACTGTTCCTCTCAGCTGCCATGAGGTAAACAGTTTCCTCTGCCATGAGGTAAACAGTTTCCTGTGCTCCTGCCAGAATACGCTGCCCCACCACAGGCCCAAAAGCAACAGGGCCCAGTGCCCCCAGACTAACAGCTCTGAGCCAAAATAAACCTTTCTCCTTTTAGGCTGGTTTATCTCAGCTGTTACAGCAACAGGACACTGACTAACACACGAAGCTAGCGAAAGAATCAAATGGGACAAATCCCTGCCTCTGGCTTCTCTGTCCTGAATGCTGGGTCAGAATCACTTAAGAGAAGAAGAGATTTTGTAAAGCCCACAAAAGGAGATAACTCTCCCCTTCCCATGTATGCTGCTGACTGTCATTGGTGTCTCCTTTATCAGTCCCAGACCCCACACTCAAGTGGCTCACGGGGAAGAAGAGAGACAAACTTTAGTGACAGTTTAAGAACTGAAAGGAGTGCCGGGGAGATAGCTCAGTGGCACAGCACCTGCCTGGCAAGCACAAGGTCCTGAGTTTGATTCCCAGTACCAAAAAAAAAGAACTGAAAGGTGCCAGAAAGAATTGAGAATTAAGCACAACACAGAAAAACACCTTTCCAGCTTAACCCCACGTAGAGAGTGATGGGGGAGGTCACATGCATCAGGCCACCCAGCTACATTTCCGCTGGGGCACCTACAGCACAATAGAGCACAGAAGGTGCCACTCTCCTCATCCCTGGATGCTGACGGAGAAGCAGCAGGTCCCAGAGTCTAATCTGAGTCACACTCATCAGCTCCAAAGGCAAAAAAGAAGCCCCTGTCCGGGAACTCCCCCAGCAGCACTTTGACGCGATGCCCCACCCTCTCGGGCTTGTAGATGAGCTTGCGCTGCAAGTAGCCATTGATCTCCTGGGCAGTAACGCACTCCTGAGGCAGGAGCATGGTGTTAATAAAACTGGGGACCTCCGCTAAGAGAAAAAGAAAGCAGGGGTAACCAGTTAGTGACAAAGCTGTTCATCTGAGCATCACCTTCCACAGCCAGGATGACAAAACAGTCAAGAGAAGGGTAAGCAGGGACGCAGCACTCTAAGTCTTCTGTCTGCCGTGCTGCCAACAATGTCTCATGTCTGCACCCAAAGTAAACATATGTATATAATTGACATGCACTGAAAGAACTCTTAAGCTATTCAAAATAGCACTTCCATCCTGTTTGACGTTTACATAGCCCTGTCTCTGTGGTCTCCTGTCGTCTCTCCTCCCCAGCATCCTTGGACGTGAGGATACTGGTCCTGGTCCTGGAGGGAGAAACAACACTCTGCCTTCTCTTGAAAGCCGAGCTGGCACTTGCCGCTTCCACGTGATCCTGGTCAGGGGACAAGGATGCCAGGGTTGGTCCCACCGGAAGCTTGCTGATAGACGCATAGGAAATGTCTGTCCCGCCTCCCTCCTGTAGGGAGGCTGCAGTCCTCTGAGCCCTGACCAGCCACCTCCTTCCCTCTGGCGGCCCACACCGAAGGCCCACCTGGGTGCGTGCTGATGCCAGTATTTCAGCCACACTCTCCCGCAATACCGCGGGGCGGAAGTACGAATGTCTGCAAACGTTGGCACCTTCCCGCATGCCTGTGCCACCCCTATCAGTACTCCACAAACGTGAGCAGTTGCAGCAGCATCACAGATTCCTAGGAGCCACTGAAAGCTACAAAGTTTGCTCCATCATTTCTCCAAAGTGCCAACTAAGTGAGCCCGGAGGCCATCAGACTTGAATCTCTTCCCCTCCCTGATGGCTGACTGCTGATCGCTGCTGCCTGCTGCCAAGTCCTCTGAATCTTTGTCCTGGAACTGGGAGCTGTATTAATTCTGATCCATGCCCCTCTCCACTCTTCAAGGCTTCCTCAAAAAGCCCTCATTAGAGGCGGCATCTCATTTGGTGACATCTAAATCTGCCCACTTTTATTTTTAGAGCCTGCCTGCCCCCAGTCCTTCATACACGGGACATCTAGGTGTCAGGGGGTCATGTCTTTGTTCTTGAGCTCCACGAGGGCAGGGGCACTCACCTGGGCGCGGCTCTGGCTAAGGAAGGCAGAGCTGAGGTCCCACAGTTATCGAGTTTGATAAGATCCTCCGTGGTATAAGGGATCTGAAGGCTGCCCGCTCTCAGGCTCTCCTGCTGCAAGAGGGTCTGGTTTAAAGCAAAGATAAGCTAGGAGAGAGGTGTGAAAACACAGCTCCCTCCTGAGTTCACTGACAACCGTCTGCTTACAGCGTGGCCTCTGTGCTCGTTATATAAGGACCCTGCTGCTAAAAAAAAAAAACGTAGTACTATGAATCCTGGGTGAGATGCAGAGAAAAGGACAGCCCTGCCAATATCAGCCTGATCAGAAGCTGCCCTAAGAGGGACACAGACAAACTAGAACCCTTCCTAAGAGTGACAAAGGACTGAGGGGACCCGACCTGGTATGTGAGGAACGAGGAGCTGAGGAAGCCAGAAGGTGGGGTGGGGAGAGGGCTGGGACACCCAAACAGATCCACACACCACTGGGTTCCAATTACAGGAAGGCCTGGAGCCTACAGATGCAACAGGGCTTTCCTAACTCAGTGCAGCACTGCCAGCTAATGGTGTCCTTAAGTCTCTGTGGTATGACAGAAAGGTAATGTGGGAAAACAAGGGGTTATAGGTAGGAAACTTCTGGATCTTGGACACACAATGTGCAGTGTGATTTTTCCTGAGCAGAAAAGGAGCATGCTAGGTTCCCAAATTTACCTGAAGTACCTATCACAAGACAAAGGTACACTGATGAGGAAAAATCTAGATTTGAGGAACTTTCCCTAAGCAGGGAATCCTACTGGCACTGGAGAGCAGATGGGAGAAGGGACTGTGACATCAAGGTGGGGATTCGGGCTGCTACCCCCAGGAGGCTCCCAGAAATGCTTGAGATCCTGTGGCCCTTTCCAATTCTCCCCAGCACTGGTGTGGACATGTAATCTCAGGCAGCTGCTTTGGCACCTGCTGCTCAGGTCGCCCACGTGCAGGAGGCCACTTTGCTGGAATCTTCTTTCCTCTGCTGGAACATAGACATGCTCAGTCCATCTGAGCGCTCTGCCCAGGAGTGCTCTCTGAAGACAACACAGTGGCAGAGGTCTCCGGACACTGTTGGCAGCGGACCTGGTACAATGTGTGAAACAGCCTCCGGGCCTCTTTCACACATTCTCCTCCTCATTTTGATTGGCAAAGGGCCCAAGAGGTTCGGCATGGACCCACCTGTGTGCGTGCACCCTGTCTCGGTCCATCTATGCTGACACAACAAAATGCGCAAGCAGGGTAACTCGTAAGGAACAGAGCGTGTGAAGTCCAAGCTCGAGGCATCAGCCTGTGATCTCATCAGGGCCATCTTGTCTCCTCACACAGCAGGAAGTAGAGGAGCCCGCTGGGCTGGGAGAAGCCTCTTTCAAAAGAGCCTCAACCCTTTCCCAAGGGAGGAGCTGCCACAGCCCAATCTCTTCCTAAAGGCCCCCGTCTCTTTATGCTGTCACCTTGGCCATACCTAAATTTCAGACAGGACACCTTCAAACCATAGCACCTCTCTTTGTGCCCCCCACCCTCCCTCAGTTACTCTAGTATTTCCTATTTCTGTCATGCACCCTTAACCCAAAGGCTGGGGTATCTCCTTCTTTAAAAGCCCCTCCTTCCTCTCTTCTCTGTCACCCTCCCCCTCCTCTTTGCTGAGACCCACCCCCATCCTCTCCTGGGAGACAGCTGACCTGAGCTCTGCAGACCAATCTCTTCTACTTAGGGACATTCTGAGCCATTTCATGTCCCCATCCTCCCATCCCTGCATGGGTGAAGCCAGAACTGAGCCAATAGTCTGTGGGGGGTCACAACCCACAATGGTAGGGAATGGCTAATGACTTCAGATTAGTTCAAGGAACAAACCCTCAGTGGTCCAGGAAGGGGTATTACAAGACACACAGCAGGCGCGCTGGGCCCCAAGCCAAGGTCTCCAACAACTCTGCCTCAAGCTAACTCATCCAGGCCACGTTCTCAAAGTCTGCCTGGGTCACACACATGCCTGCTGATGGGCTCTCCTACAGGCACTGAGGACACACCGGGGATACCTGCTGCTCACAGACCTTCCTCAAGACCAGTCACGGATATTTCCATGACTTTGAAGGTTTCTTCAGTACTTGATGAAGAATGAGCCGCTTACTTCGACATGCCAGTCTGCAAACTAGGGGAGACCTGTATCAGGCACATCACAGATTAAACAAGAATTCTGTTTATTCAGTCCAGCCTCAGCACACTCAAATGTCACATTCCCCTTAGAGACATTTCACCTTCCCATGAGAACTTTATAAAGCCTTGCTAGAGTATTTGTTTCTTACATTTATTTTTTATGGTTAAGTTTTAAGGAAGTTTCTATCCCAGAACTAAGGTAATGACAATAATTTCTTAGTGTTTTCCAGGTGTTGGAACCGTGTTACTGCTTAGTTTGTGTTCTCATAAATCCTCTCAATGTCCTAAGGTAACAACTGTTAGTAAGCATATTTTAAAGATGAGTAAAATGAGCCCAAAAAAGAAAGATCAAACAACTTGTTTACAGACACATATCTTGGCAAACGAAGGCAGAGTCTGACCTTCACCAGTATGCTGGATGTGAGGGTGTGGTTCTACCAACTGGCTTTTGGTATGTAGTCTGTTTTCAATTATTTGCCTTGACTTGCGGGAAGATGGTGACCTGGTGAGCAGCAGAGGGAATCTCTCCCAGAGACCGATCCTTTGCGCGCGGCTGCCCTGTCCCTGCATGCAAAATTCCAACTGATTGGGCTGCTCTCCGCGGCCTGAACATTAAACGGCTGGCTGACAAGCCACGCAGCGAGAAGTGGGCGGAGCCTGAGAGCTGGGCGCCCGAGGGATAGGTCCTGCGTTTGGGCCGCAGCTCGGTTCAAATCGCGTACAGCCGAGAGAGTGAGTGCGGAGGGAAGAACGGCTTCAGCTCCTGAACCTGACCAGCTCAGAGGCGGCTGTAACCAGGATTTGTTGGAGGCATTGGAGCAGAGGAAACTCAAAGAATGCGCTACTGGGACAGACTGCGCCAAACTGGGCAGCGTTCCGGGATCCCGCTCAGAACCACCCCCCACAGCCAGCGCTGCGCGAACTGGAGCAACAGCGACCGTGGGGATTTCTGAGTCGGGAAAAAGCTCCATCCAGGGAGAAACATCTAAACGGCATTCCTGTCTGCACGATCACAGGGTGAGTAAAGTGCGCGCTCTAACCGGTTTTTCCTGAATCGGGAAGAAGCTCAGCCCAGCGAGAGACATCAAAGCAGCTTTAAAGTCTGCGTGATCTCCCGGGTGGGAAGACCTAGCTAGGCCCCCCAACGGGATTTGTGAGGGGGGGAAGGTGCTCCACCCAGGGAGGAACACCTGAGTGGCCTGTCTGCAAGAATCCAGGGATGGCGAGCTGTTTATACGCCCCGGCCAGATCTTGGGGTAGGGAGTAGAAGCGGAAATCTCAGCAGACAGCTTAAGGGACATTCTCCCAAAGAGAAGGAATCATTGGAGCAGCCTCTGCAGCAGACCTTTGCCTGCTGAACTGCCTGTGGAATTTATAGCTCCACATTTTGCATCTGATACCCAAAAATGGGAAAACAGAGGAACAAAACTCAGTCTCAAAACTCAACCCCACCCAGAACAAGTTTTGAATGTGAAGATACAGGGGAACCAGGAAGCCTCATAACTTCAAGTTATGAAACGCTTGCATCTGAAATAAAACAACTCAAACAGGCCATGAAAGAGCTCAAAGCAGAAATAACCCACATACCCGCAATGATTTCTCAGACAAAAAACGAGCTGAAAACAATGATGGAAGAAATGTTCCATTCACACAGACAAGAAATAGACAAAAGACTAGACGAAAATAGGAAACGAATGGAAACGTTACAAGAGCAATTTAGGAATGAATTACCAACAATGAAACAGGTCCAAAGAGAATGCCAGGTTTTGAAAACTAACGCTGAAAGCATGAAAAACCGTTTAAATGAAACCGAAGATAGAATTTCAGAACTTGAAGACAGCATGGCAGCTTATGAGTGTGAAAGGAACAATCTCATGATATCATCAAAGACACAAGAAAAGTCAATCCAACAGCTGCAAAATGAGGCAAAACATAACAATATTCGAATTATAGCAGTGTGTGAAACAGCAGGAGATCTCACAAACGATATAAAAGGAATATTTGATGAAATAATAGCAGAAAATTTCCCAAACAAGGTAAAAGATACTGAAGTTCAGTTAAGCGAGGCATATAGAACCCCAATGATCCATAATCCAAAGAAAAACACACACAGGCATATAATAGTTAAGATCCCAGATATCCAGCAAAAGAACACAATATTAAAAGCTGCCAGAAAAATGAAACAGATCACCTATAAAGGAAAGCCCATCAGAATCACAGCACATTTCTCAATGGAAACCATGAAAGCAAGAAGAGCTTGGAGCGAGATACTACAGATTCTGAGACAAAACAACTTCCAACCCAGACTGATGTATCCTGCAAAATTATCCCTCAAATTCAATGGAGAAATAAAATATTTCCACGACAAAGAACAACTGAAGAACTTCATGACTGCCAAACCAGCATTGCAAAAAGCACTAAAACATATTCTAGACTGAGAAAAAAGAGACCACAATCCCAAGAACAGCTATAGAAATAACTCCCTAAACAGAACAAATAATTAAACAGTCAGCAAAAGAAGGAAAACTTCAAATAAATAACATGACTAGAATAAGCCAACATATAACCATGATAACCATTAATGTAAATGGCCTCAACTCAAAAGTCAAAAGGAAAAGATTGGAAGACTGGATTA
>PVLD010030649.1:0-16607 GCA_004027595.1 Dinomys branickii
TCGTGGAAATATTTTATTTCTCCATTGAATTTGAGGGATAGTTTTGCAGGATACATCAGTCTGGGTTGGAAGTTGTTTTGTCTCAGAATCTGTAATATCTCGCTCCAAGCTCTTCTTGATTTCATGGTTTCCGTTGAGAAGTCTGCTGTGATTCTGATGGGCTTTCCTTTATAGGTGATCTGTTTCATTTCTCTAGCAGGTTTTAATATTGTGTTATTTTGCTGCATATCTGGGATCTTGACTATTATATGCCTGTGTGTGTTTTTCTTTGGGTTATGGATCATTGGGGTTCTATATGCCTCGCTTAACTGAACTTCAGTATCTTTTACCTTGTTTGGGAAATTTTCTGCTATTATTTCAGCAAATATTCTTTTTATATCGTTTGTGTGGTCTCCTGGTGTTTCACACATTCCTCTAACTCGAATATTGTTATGTTTTGCCTCATCTTGGAGCTGTTGGATTGACTTTTCTTGTGTCTTTGATGATGTTATGAGATTCTTCCTTTCACGCTCATAAGCTGCCATGCTGTCTTCCAGTTCTGAAATTCTATCTTCGGTTTCATTTAAGCAGTTTTGCAAGCTTTCAGTGTAAGTTTTTAAATCCTGGCATTCTCTTTGGACCTGTTTCATTCTTGGTAATTCATTCTTAAATTGCTCTTGTAACGTTTCCATTTGTTTCCTATTTTCTTGTAGTCTTTTATCTATTTCTTCTCTATGTGTACGGAACATTTCTTCCATCATTGTTTTCAGCTCGTTTTTTGTCTGAGAGATCATTGCAGGTATGTGGCTTATTTCTGCTTTAAGCTCTTTTATGGCCTGTTGGAGTTGTTTCATTTCGGATGCAATCGTTTCATAACTTGCAGATGTGTGGCTTCCTGGTTCCCCTGTATCCTTGCATTCAAAACTTGTTCTGGGTGGGGTTGAGTTTTGAGACTGCGTTTTGTTCCTCTGTTTTCCCATTTTTGGGTATCAGATTCAAAATGTGGAGCTATAAATTCCCCAGGCAGTTCAGCAGGCAAAGGTCTGCTGCAGAGGCTTCTCCAATGATTCCTTCTCTTTGGGAGAATGTCCCTTAAGCTGTGTGCTGAGATTTCCGCTTCTGCTCCCTACCCCATGACCTGGCTGGGGTGCATAAACAGCTCGCTGACCAAGAGTCCTTGCAGGCAGGGGTCACTCAGGTGTTCCTCCCTGGGTGGAGCTCCTCCCCCCTCAGAAATCCCGTCGGGGCGCCCAGCCAGCTCTTCCGACCCCGGGATCCTGCAGTCAGCAAAGCTGCTCGGATGTCCCTTGCTGGGCGGAGCTTCTTCCCGACTCAGAAAAATGCCGGTCAGGGCGCCCAATCAACTCAACCTGAGATCATGCAGACAGGAATGCCACTCACATGTATCTCCCTGGATCGAGCTTCTTCCCCACTCAGAAGTCCTGCTGCGGTGTTCACTAGGCTCTCCCGTTCCAAGATCCGCGCAGGCAGGAGATCCTGGCGCACCCTGGCACTTTTCCGCCTCCTCGGCTTTCTCGCAGGAGCCGCCGACCACAGCTGCCACAGTTCGCACGGTGCGGGCTGTGGGGGCGGGACTCTGAGCAGGATCCCGGACCGCAGCGCAGATTGGCGCAGTGTGCCTGAGGAGCGTGTTCTCTGAGTTTACTCAGCCGCGTCCCACAAATCCTGGTTACAGCAACCTCCGAGCCGATCGGGTTCAGGAGCTGGGACGGTCCATCCTGCCGCAGTTGCTCTCTCGGCTGTACACGGATTGAGCCGAGCTGCGGCCCAAGCACAGTGCCGATTGCCTCTGAGCACCACTTTAGACGTAAACCATAACATTGCAGAAGAGTTTCCCTGCATAGCCCACAGCACCTAGAGCAAAACGCTGGAAAGGAACAGAAAAGAAAATTGGTTCTTTGCCAAGTGTACAGGGGATAGAAATAGAACGTCTGTGTATTCAAAAGAAAAATGTTTAGGTGGGTTATTTAGGAAAATTGATGTCGAGTTTATGAAGTTAATCTTTGAGCTTTGATTACCAGGAAGAGGACAGGATTTTCATTCTTTAAAACCTTGAGAACAAAAAAAAAAAAAAAAAAAAAAAAACCTTGAGAACAGAAACACAGAACAGTACCTTTTATCTTGATGTGATTTGAAGAAAAGTGTCCTGAAAGTGGTTGTTGCCATGGCCGCCACCAGTATTTACTGCCCACTACTGAAGCCATTCTCCAAGTGTGCCTGAGGACCTTGGCAGTTCCTGACATCCTTCCATAGGGCACACAATGTCCAGCGTAATTTTATGAAAAACACTATGCTGTTTTATTTTCTCATTTTACTGACATTTTGTGTTGTTCAGGAATGATGGCTGAGCCTGCTGGCTTCTGTTGCCTTTGCGTGGCCCAAGGTTGGGGCCCACATTATTCACCGCCACACATCCACGGCCTGAGAAATGCAGATTTCACTTATAGCTGTCTTTCGTGGAGCAGTCAAAATACCAGTTTTTGTAAAATATGACCCATGAATTTCTCTTTCTGTTTGCTTCCTGTCATGACATGGGAAACAGATATAAAGTACTTCTGCTCTGCGGTCCAAACATCTTAGGGAAAACACTTTGTACAGATTTTGAGTCGTAAGTTGAACTAGTTGCTGTTTCCACGGAGTACCATTTTTTACTTGAAAAAATGACAAATTTTGGCTTTTCAGACTAAGATATTTGGCAGACATTTTCATGAAAATGAATGGAGTGAGCCATTTGTTACATGAAGAACAACTGACAGCACTTCCTGGGAATGAAAATTTTTATCTTTCAAATGAAAATTTGAATTTTATAATGCTTTGATCTGCCAGAGTGAGCTTGGCTGTTTCCCAATAGTTAAAAGACTTTTCAGATAAGATTGACGGTGATATTAACCAGTGTCATTATTTCGTATGATGAAATATGTCAACATTTAGAAAAACTGTGTAACTTAGTAAAACAATATTTTCCAAATAATCTTTGCATATTTTTACAGAGTCATGCTTGGGAAAGGATAGATTCAAAGTGCAAGTGGATTTCAATGTAAGAAAATATACAGTGCAATGAAATTTAGAAATTATTACTTGAAAGATTTTGATTAATATTGCAGAATAATACCCACATTCATCTGAAAAGACTATTAAAAATCGTCATCCTTTTCCAAGTTACATATTTATGTAAGGTTGAATTTTCTTTATATTTCATTCAAAACAACAGAAAGTGAAAGGCAAGTTGATTGCAAAAAGATATAAGAATATGTTTTCTCTTAAGTGAAACATTAAAGAGACTTATAAAAATATAAAAGTTTTCTCCTAGCACTTTATTTTATCTTGGAAAATATAGATATTTCTCTCAACAATATGTCCTTTTTTTTTTTTTTTTTTTTTTTGGCGGTACTGGGGATTGAACTCAGGACCCTGCGCTTGCTAGGCAGGCGCTTATTCCACTGAGCTATATCCCCAGCCCTACAATATGTCCTTGATGTTAGCATGCAGTGGGGTTTTCACTGGTATTTACAATGAGTTATTATTCAGTTTTCATTAGTAATCTGGTAAACAGCAACAGACTTCATTAACAAGGGCAGGAACCTTTTTGGGAACTCAGTAATTTTCCTGATTGTTCAGGACTCCTGAAATGGGAAAATTTGAGAGCAAATGGTTTCCTCTCTGTCTAGAATTGTCTTCAGAGGTTATATTTTATAGACATTTACATTTTGCTTTATATTAAGAATTAAAAACTACTGTCACTCCTTTATTATTTTCCATTTTGCTGTTGAAGTGGCATTGGAAATTCAACGTTTTTGCCTGAGCCCTTCAAAATTTTTGAAGACAAGGAAGATCCTTTAAATATACCTCCATGAGTTATGTTATCCTTTTATATTTTCTGTAAATTTTAATGAAATAAAGTAGCATTAAAGTTAAAGTGATAGTACAATTACATGTTAAATAGATAATGAAAATATGTAGAATATGACGAGGCTTCCTACTTTGTGTATTGAGAGGTTAATTATTTTTTGATGTTTCCTCCTGACCAGTTACAACAGGTCCTGGTAAGAGCAGGTACTTCATAAATTACAATTGAAAGAGTGCGTAAAAGTGTGTGTACCTTAGAGCCCAAGAAGGCATGCCAAGTAATACTTTGGGTTTCAGGTGGGATGGAGCTAACTGTATTTTCATGTTGCCTCCCCATATTTTGTTAGTCTTTGTATATATTTATAAGTTAGTGAGATTGATTTTCGTACTAATGCTAGAAACTTATTTTACTTTTTGTAACTAACATTTTATGTTTAAAAATTCATGACTTAATGCATTTAGAGACAACTTGAGAAGATCTTTGTGAAGCTAAGAATATTACTTCAACTTAGATTGTGTCTGTTTTTAAGTGCCTGCCATATGTTATGTGAATAGATTCACTTTAGACATGTGCTATTAATCTAATCTGATATCACAGATCATCACCCAAGCACGACATGAAGTTAAAAATTAATTGACTTTGTAATTGTTCAGCCTTAATCTTCTATTTCAACCATTAGGGCCAATTCATGGATCAGAATCCTGAATTGTTTTCCTGGGTAAATAGATTTTAAAAATGATTTTTACTGATTATTTTTAATACTACTCTTCCAGTGATCAGAAGATTTGACAAACTCCTGACTCAAAAGAGGATACAGTAGTCATATTGACTAGTGCAAGGCTGACTTCATTTGACAGATTGTTATGGATGTTGTGCCTTCATGTATACTGGCCGAAATGTTTCCTTCATCATAATTCTAAAGCCCATTAAATGAGTATTTTAATATTATAACACATTTTAGATATTTGTTCTCTATGCCTTAATCTTCTGTATTAATAATTATATTCTGTAGTCCAGTATTTCTCAAAGTGCTTTCCCTGGATAAACCAAGTTGGTTATCTCTAATACATATACAGACTCTTGGTTCAGAGTCCCTTTTCTAGATTAGAATATCTGGCCAGAGGAGGGGAGGATGCAAAAAGATAAGTTAGAAAATCTTTTTAGGTGATGATTTCCATAGATAACGTAAAATACGGAAGACAGAACAGTGGATCAGTTGTGCCCATTATTAGCCTTTTGCCTACTTTTGTTTTGTTTATTTTTTTGGCTAAAATATTTTTAAAAACAAACTTCAGACAAATGTCCCTTCTTTGTGGATTCACACATATTAAAAGGTAGATTTTTACTAAGCATACTAGGTGTTTTTTCATGGATTCTTGGCAACCATTGTAAATTCCTGTCATTTTGTTTTGAGGTCATATATCATTTTTTTTGTTTTTGTGTTGTTTTGATTTTGTCTTCATTGTTGTTTTGTTAGTTTTTTTAAATTTTTAAAATAGAAAAGGATGGTGTCTGATTTAAACTTTATAAAGTTTGATTCATTGAGTAAACTACTAAATCATTAGATTTCCTGTACAATTTTAATGTATAGCATACATGTTTATCCACTTTTACTCTTACGGATGGTGACGGGTTTCTTTTGATTTGCTTATTTTTTTCTTCTTAAAACTGAAAACGTTCAGGAAGCTGTAGATTTTGATGAAAGTTTTACTAATTTGCTTATTCCCAAACAAAAAAAAAAATTCTCTCTTAGTTCTAGATCCTCCATTTTTGGTGAAAATTTAAGTTTAGAAGAACCTATCACATTCCCGAGTGTATTGTTAGGTCCACATCTCTTGCTGAAGAGGGAGGAGTTGTATGTTTAAATATTTTAGATTAACGGTTTACCTCACTAGCTCAAAATGTTCATTTTCACTAAAATTTGTAGTGGGAAAATGGAACAAATCCACCTTCACTGTGACAAGAACTGAGAAACACTGGAACTGGTGTGTTCTTTCATTTATAAGACAATTGCTTTTGCATATATATTGTTTTATAAAGTGAGAAAATACTTTTATGTAGAATTGAGATTACTCCATGTAGAAGACTATTTTAAGGAGGAGAAATGTCACTATTTTTAGCACTTACTGTGTTGCTAGATGCCATGTGTGCCACTTGCTTCGTCTCCACCCAAACCCCTGAGACCCTAGGCTCATTCCTTGCAGAAGAGGCTGTGCGTGCTTGGTCAGTGGTGGGCGGCCTCAGCCAGCTCCAAAGCCTTTGCACCGTGTGTTTGCTCAGGCACGCCCTGCCAGGTGCAGAGAGCTGGCGCAGAGCCCAAGGTGGGAGTTGGAGGCTGTACGGAGCCCCTGGGTCCTTTAGCTGCTCTGTCCTTTCCTCTCTTGCCTCTTAAATCTTCAGGGTCTCACAGAGCAGTCAGTGCTGCACCACCCAAGGGCTGAGGCCCTGGAAGCCATGAGCTGTCCCACATTACATGGTGGGAAACACTGAGCTTACAGAAAAGTTAGCAAGGAGTACAGCCCTCAAAACAGCAACGCTTAAAAGGATAATTAAAAACCAGGGTTGTACTCATTAAATGCTTAACACTTGCATACTATGATGTGTGGCACATTACCTTGAAAGAGGTGTGAAGTTTCCTTACAAAAGTGAGCATCAGGAGTGTTCCAGTTTGTGTAGGACCAGGAAGCAACGGAAGGAAGGTTGTCCAAACGTGGGAGGAGCTGTCACACTAGAAACAGAGAAACAGGTCTTTGCCCAGTAGATGGTACGGGGATGGGTCTGTATCTCCCGGTAGCTTCACTGGAAACAAGTGTTACAGGAGCTGGGTGTACTCGGTGCTTTTCTGTCCCTCTGTATCATCATCATCATCTGTCATCGTCTCAACAAACTTCAAATCTCATTTGTGTAACTGTGTGTTTATGCGCCATTTCCACATGGCTGTACGTACCGGAATTTAGACACTGACTTCCACATTTATGTCATCAATCCTGTCTTCTTTCTAAAATTCCACCCTCATTTCTCCAGCTGCCGTCGTGACATCTCTCTTTAGGCATATTTTAATAGATACTTCAACCTGGATGTACTTAACACTAACCTTTCTGGTCTTTATGCAAACACTGTGACAAACCTGTGACCCAGGCGGAAACTCTCAAGCCTGCCTCACAGAGGACGGTGCTCTATGTGCGTCAGCCTCCAAAAGAGCCGGCGGGCGGTAGTGCTGCCTGTAGTGCCCCACTCAGGGTGTGAGGGGTGCAGGGCACCGCCAGAAACAGCTGCTCAGCTCTCCATTGAATGTGAAGGGGGAAATTACCCAAAGGAGCAGGCACGAGCAGCTCTCAGGAGCGCCGGTTGTGTGGCCAGTGGGTCCAGGCTTGGCCCAGGTCAGGGTGAGACAAAACCAGGCTAGAGCCAGGGACATACAGGAACAGGCACATGAGAAGGCACTACAAGTAAGCACTGTCTGAGCCTTTCCCAGGAGACTGTCAACAGCCAGGAGGTCAGGATGAGGCTCCGTTGCCTACTGGCCAGATTCTCCTCTATACACAGTGCTGTTAACAGCACAATGGCTGGGGTGGTGGTTATGCTCATGTGTCACACTGTAAACTGTTGCTGCTGCTTTTCCAAACAGCAAGCTGCAGAAACCAAAGCAGAGCACTTTCCAGTGAACCATGGTAGTACGTTGATCCTAACCAGATTTTTCTTTCAAGAGGAACTGGTGATTCATTCTTACTGGATTTAACACATACTTTAGCTATTTTTTTTTAAAATAAAAGTACAAAAACATATGAACAAACAGACACCAATTAGCATAAAAAATAGTACAATCACAACTGATCTATAGACAAGGTGACATGGTCTCAACAGTGGTTATTGCTTTATCCATTGATATCTTCGAAGTGTAAATATATGAACCCATACACAGACATGCAAAATTGGTCAGACCATTAATCCTCTCAATACTTTAGCTATTGATTTAACTTCCTAGTACTTCTGCCAGCACCTTTATTGGAAGGCTTAAAGAATGCCCACTTTAGCTACTTGGCAACTTGTATTGCAGGGCTTCAAGGAATTCATACTACACAGAAGAGTGAGAAGGAGCACACAGTCTTGGGTGCCCTGGCCTTACCATATGTCTTCTCGCCTGAAACAACTTACCTGATGGCCTGTTCTAGACCCAGCCACGTTGCCAGCTCAGCCAGCTTCTTGTAAGGCTGGTGTGTTGTGGATATGCATTCAGGGGCTGGCATTTCCTTCTGTGGCTCCAGAACCCGAATTCCCAGGCTCAAAGAGCAAGTGATAGAAGGGATCTCCTGGTGACTTTCTGCCTGAACTGGCATCCTTCTGCTGGGCTTTAGACTCCAGTAATGGGGAAGTCCTGGTTCTGGCAGTGGGGCTGGCAGGGGGACAGGTCTACTAAGAGACATACTCAAGGCTGCACTGAACTATTACCTGGTTACTTTGGGTTTGTCCTGCCAGCAGAGAGTTAAAGAAGTTATAGCATTGCCTAGTGCTTGATCCTGCTTGCCTAGAGGCATGAGAGTTACTGCTGCTCAGTGCAACTCAGAAGGTTCAGACTCCTATGATTGTGGCGTGTTGCTGTTTTGACTAGGCCTGCTGGTAGGCAGAGTTCAAATCTGTTTTCTCCAGCTCTAATGTTTGCTCCAAACAGGCTCTGTGTACCTAAAGATGGTTATGATTCAAATGAGACAGACACAATGACGTTCTTTGTGTTGATTTGTATTTTTATCTCTGTCCAGTTTTAGTCCCTTTTTTCTGAATTATATGCTTGCTAATATAAAAATAAAATTAATCGAGAGCCTGCGATTTTGACAGTTTAAAGGTCTATTAAAAAGCAACTTTTGCTCCATATAATTTTTAATCATTATTTTAAAAGTTGTTTAGATCAGAATATTAATCTCTTCAAAAAATACACATATGTATGTTTGCATACCTTTGTGTGTACAGGAAAAATATTGAGACAATATGAAGCATGACATAAAATGTCTTTTTTGGATCTGACGTTTTCCCCATGTTAACCTTCTCAATCTTTCTGCTCGGTACTTTGTATACCCTACCTGCCGTGACTCCATGGAACACACTGTGTGGTTTCTGTGTTCATGCCTAGAAAAATTCTTCCTGATGTCTTTTCACTCTCTACCCATTACCACCGTTCCTGTTTGTTTTGTCTATGCTGGAATCATCATTAAGTTGCATGTCTATTGTCCTCTTCAAATTTCCACTTATCCAGAGAAAGGACTATGGATTATTTTGATAAAAACTTTTGTGACTATCAAATCTAGCACTGTGGTTGGCACGCACGAGAGGTATCAATGAATGAATTACATGTAAATTTAAAAGTTTACAATTCTTTTTGCTTTATTTATCCTGATGAATGAATAAGGGAAAAAAATCAAATGATGGTAAATACTTAGCAGTCAAAATATATGAGTGTCTTTTTGTGGCGACCTGATGTCCTGAATCACCTCAAAATATTTACAGCAACTTCTGTCCAATAAAAATATTATCGTGTGTCCTTATCTGCCTTATTCTCTGGATCTGGCACCATGTGACTGGCTCTTCCTTAAAGTCAAAGTGACCATGAAAGGTAAATGTTGATTCTGTTGAGGATATGGAGCAACCAAATACACTCACAAAAGGACTTCCAGAACTGCTTCAGAACATGGCAGAAATGATGGGATAAGTGTGTTTAAAGTGAGGAGGAGCATTTTGAGGGAATTAATGGCAATGTGTCTTTAACTGTAATACAATTTTAAAAATTTGAACATTCATTGTATGTTTTGATTCCATGTAGAGAGGCTTCCCATGCTCTTTTCAAGAGGTAAAAAGTTATAGAATTAAATTTATAAATAATAGAAGAATTTCATGAAAGCTTTGTAATTTTATCACTGCCTTCGATAGGCATGCACTTATAATTAATTTATGTCCCATTTCAGATCGCAGAGGAGGGATCTACCATTTCCTGTGTGGTAGAGCGCACAAGGGGAGCGCTGGACTACGTGCGTGTGTTTTACACCATCTCACAGATCGAATCTGAAGGCATTAATTACTTCGTAGACGATTTTGCTAATGTCAGCGGAGCTATCACCTTCCTTCCTTGGCAGAGATCTGAGGTGAACCCTACCTTCTTTGCTGCTTTGAAAGCCCCGTGAATGCATTCCTTGGTGTGTTTGTTCTTTACTGTCTTTGCAGCTCTTCTTACCATTTTAGCAATTTGAAATATCAAGGAGGTCGGGTATGTGCAATAGTATAATATATTTAGTATTTATGCAAGAGAAGAATGAAGGCATTGAGGGCTCTAGTTTTATGTGTTCTTTTATCCCATTATAATAAAAGTGATACAGCATGAGGGTGTATCATTAGGGGTGTTTTATTTTTACTGATATAGGGAGAAACCATATAACTATCCAATGAGAAGTTCATATCACTGTAGTCTGATTGTATTTGCATTAAATTTGGAGAAATGCGGTAATATTTCTGTATTCCAGACCCAATTTCATGACGTCCTTCTTTGCACCGTAGTCTCAGCCCTGAAAGGTGGCTGCACAAATAAGTCCACCGCCCGTGCGCAGCCAGCGTGACGTTTCCTCCTACGTCAGCACGTCACTCTTTTGGTTGACCATGTTGGAATAGTCCCATCAGTACTTTCTCACAATAAAATGTAAATAGCTTACAATGTAAATAACTGTCTCAGTTATTGGGGACACATAGCAAATTAACTTAAAACTGCCAAATGATAAATGATCTAAATAAAATTTTGAGGGTCCTACAAGTGAACTGGATGAAAAAAATGAATTTAACCACTCTTAAAATTTGAACAATGTTCAAAGCTAGGGAGGAGTGATCAGTTTGGGGGGAAAAGGAATGAATTAAATAGTTTATAGCCAGGCGTGGTGGTGCTCGCCTGTCATCCCAGCCCTTGGGAGACTGAGGCAGGAGGATTGTTGTGAGTTCAAGGCCAGCCTGGGCTACAAAGTGAGCTCAAGGCCAGTCTGAACTGCATAGTGAGACCCTGCCTCAAAAAGACAAAAAGAAAAAAAAAAGTTTATAGCCAAAGCTGCCCAATAGTGGTCTGTAAATACATCCATTTTACTAATCTTAGGTAAGATGAGGATGCAATAAGTTTCCAGAACACTAAAATGACTCAGTTTGCTCAAATGTATTTTATCCTAGTGCTTTGTCTTTTCTTGTTTGTCTTTGAATTTAAAGTGCTCTTTATCAAGTAACCAAGATAGTATGTGTTATATTTTTAATGTTCCTACTTGAGAAAATCACTATGAACTAAAAATGTAACAGAGCTCTTGTTTTATAACTTACATTAATATAGAGTTTGCAAGAGATAATAGTGAATCAAATTTGGCTAGTAAAATAATTACAAATGTTTCACTTGATAATTATTTAAAGTATTACCTTCTATAAATTTTGAATGTCTTTTCCCTTCTAATTCAATGAAAATGGTATGATCTGGCTATGGGATGTCATTTTAACCCTTCTTCCATGAGCACATCGGTCCTACTCTATAGTACATAAAAACACTGTAGGACTAAAATGAACATTAAAAATCAAATTCAGATTCTTCATCAGATCTACAGAATCAAAATCTCTAGGAACATTTCTATGAGTGAGTCTCCAGGTGCTCTGAGGTCCAGTGGTTGGTGTTTTGGAGACTGCATGTAGGTTTAGTTTGTTTCCAGTCACTCTTTTTTCTGGGAGAAGCCAGGAGGTCACCCTTCTCTCCTTCCACCCCTCACTCACTATGCCTGCGTCTCCTTCCTCCACTTGGGTCTCAAATCCATGCGTTTTTCCTTATCCCTCTGGCTGTTGACACAGAGTTCCATTAGTTATGTGAGTGATCCCTCTTGCATACTTTCTTGCTCTGTCCACTTGGTTCATGTTCTGCCATGGTACTTATCCTAAAACAGAGTGACCTGACTCCTGATCATTCCCTTATACATCCCTCTGCTCCAGCCTGGTGGCCTGATTGCTTTCCTTGCATGTCATATTCCTTCGGGTGCTTCTACATTTTGCTATGTTGAGTTTTGCTTGAACTACCATTCCCCATTATCATTACATCCATAACATGATATCATGTCCATGAATGTATCTTGTACATTCCCCATTATCATGTAATTGATTAGGATTCATTCCAAACATGTCTGTTCTAAAACCTTTGCCAAGTAGACAGTTGTTTCTTCCTTGGAGTACTTTGTACACAACTTTATTATGACGTTTTTACATCACATTTTAAATGTTTGTCTATATATGTGTCTTCTATAGTAAATTGTAAGCTTGTCAGTGACTGAGGCTATGTCTAAGTCCTGGACACTGTGTGACATAATATGTTCAATTAATAAAGGAAAGAGAAATTCTTTTTTCACTTTAAATTTTATAAAGCATTGCTATGAGTCATTTCTACCTCCTTTCATAGCTTTTATAGACTGATTGCTTCAGCGAGACTTCTAAAGCCTGTTAGAGAATCCACCTTCTAAAATGTTGTTAGTGAGTCATATTTTTCTTAGAGAGGCAATGGATACGTGTTTGTTGCTTTTTTCTTGCTGCCCCACTACTTCCTACTAGAGAACATGCAGTTCCTTAATTGGGAATTCCCTACCCTGAGGTCAGTAATAGTGCTATCTTTGGTATACAGAATGTGTGATATGATCCTCATACAAGATGTTAATATGTCATATATAATATTAATACATGAGTGGGATATTTTTACAAGAAAATCTTATTTCTCAGCACCTGCTTTAGACCATTCAGATTGCTGTAACAAATACCTTAGAATGGGGAGTGTATGAAGAGTGGAAATGTATTGCCTCTACTTTGAATCCTGGGACATCCAAGATGAAGACACCTGAAGATTAAGTGTGGGGCAAGGGCTCGCTGTGTGCTCCATAACCACGGCATCCCTTCACCGTGTCCTGCTGGGAGGAACCGGGATACGAGCTCTCCCAGGCCTCCTCCCTCAGCACCCTGTTCCCGTTCCCCTGGGGCCTACCTTTCTCATGCCTTGTCTCCCCAAGGCTCCACCCATAATCCTATCACCTTGGAGTCACCTTGGAGCCTAGATATATTGGCAGGTGAAGTTTTAGAGAACACAAACATTTGCATAATAGCAGTCCCTATGATAGTTTAAGGAATTAATTTTTTCAGTTCACTTTCCCTCTTTGTATATGTGTATATGTATATGCACATTAATATTGTTTATTGCACAAATTTGTGTAGCAAAGTCATGTTAAATAGTAACTTCAACTGAACACAGTCAGTTAGCTTTTTGTTTTTTTCTGGTACATAATTTCTGTGTGCCTCACTGCCTAATGCCTGTGGATTTCTACATTTATAGGTCCTGAATATATATGTTCTTGATGATGATATCCCTGAGCTTAATGAATACTTTCGGGTGACCCTGGTTTCTGCAGTTTCTGGAGATGGGAAGCTAGGTTCAACTCCCACCAGTGGTGCAAGCATCGATCCTGAGAAGGAGACCACAGATATCACCATCAAAGCTAGTGATCACCCCTATGGTGAGCCACTGTCGCAAGGGTGATTCCCTGCCCTTGGGTGCACTTGCTTGTATTAAGAGCTTCCTAAAAGGGGACTTTGCGCAAATGATAGGAGTAGAGTGGAGACCGAGTCGCTTTTAGGCCTCCATTTGGAGGAACATGGCTTTTGAAAGAAATGTACAGATCAATACCTGCACTTAGATAATTTGGCAGGTTTTTTGCAGGACTATTTAAAATGAAAAAGTATTTCTACTTATCACTATCAAAATTCCTTCAGTCAAAAATTACCTTACATGTACAAGGCATGAGTGTTATTATGTAACAAAACATGTAGTAAACTTTAAAAAATTGCCTTATGCTGGTATATTAATATCTACATAATTAAAGTACCTTGTAATTTATACTTTATTGTTCTTGAAGACATGATCCCTGTCATTTACATTAATTTATGTCTTATGCTGGAAGGTGATAATTTCCTTAATTGAGAAACTCTCATAAATGTCTGGACTAAATTCAGATCTTTTAAATCGAAAAGTGTATTTCTTATGCAGGAATAAAGGAAGAAACTCTTGTTTAAAAACGTCCAGATAGGAAACCTGAAAAGCCTTCCATCCTGGTTTTCATAGTAAAATTATTTTTAAAGTGTTGCAAATCCTTTAGGGTGTCATTAACCCTGTTCTGCAGTAAGTCCAAGGATTAATTTCAGAGATACAACTCAAATATGTGTAAATGTTTGAATGCAAAGATTTTTAATTTTTTTTTTTTTTTTTTTTTTTTTGGCGGTACTGGGGATCGAACTCAGGACCCTAAACTTGCTAGGCAGGCGCTTATTCCACTGAGCTATATCCCCAGCCCCCTGAATGCAAAGATTTTTAAAACCCAGTGTTACTTTAATTGATATTCCTTTAGGGGAAAAAAGAGCTTTTTTTTGAGTAAAAACAAGGAACATTAATATTTTTACTTTTTTTTTGTACCAGAAATCAAACTCAGGACCTTGTGTAACATGAAAGTATAGAAACATATTCCATGTGAAAAGCATGGAATTTCCAAAAGCGCGGAATTTAGCAAATCTTCACTAAAATCTCTTTACGTGAATACCCTCAAGGCTTTAGCCTGGTGATAAAAACATTGGTGCAAGGTTGCTGGAGATGAGTAAGAAATCCCCCACAGAGCTTTAGACTAGAGGGTCTTAAGTTGAAGGCCAGCCTGGGCAACAGCCAGGCCCTGTCTCAAAACACAAAATAAAACAGGTGCTTGTGGGTGATTCCGGGTTTCCTGTCTCACGCATCCCCAGGCTTGCTGCAGTTCTCCACGGAGCCGCCTCCCCAGCCCGAAGACCTGATGAGCCTGCCCGCCAGCAGCGCGCCTCACCTCACGGTGCAGGAGGAGGATGGAGAAGTCCAGCTACTGGTGGTGCGCGCACAGGGCCTGCTGGGAAGAGTGACTGCAGAATTCCGAACCGTGTCCTTGACGGCATCCAGTCCGGAGGACTACCAGGTACATCCTGGAGCCTCAGGAGCGGCTCTTGTGCTGGTAAAATGGGCCTGGTCATCTTATGAAAGAGTCTCGCACTGAATCTGGGCCCTGCTACTCAGGGAAAATGAACACTGATGGCTTTGTGGCCTTTACATTTAGGTGCATTAAGGTTCTTGATTGCATTGAAACCTGACACTTCCGTGGGAACCCTGTTGCTTTTCTTCTTGTACCATGGTGATGGTTATGACCCCTTACAATCCCAGTGTTGTCGTACAGGGGGAAACACTGATTATAAGAGTTATGACATCCTGGTTGAAGTAGTACAGTAAGCAATGAGAGCAGATTCAAGCACAGCCTATTGCCAAACTGGTAACTATCAGCCTGGTACCTTTAGCCAAAGGAACGAGTTCTAGTTATAAATATGCTCCAGCTTGTACCAGGAACTTGTATGCAGTGATTTTGAACAGGGTGATTTTACCCTGTCGTGGGGGGGGGGGTAAGAGGGATGGGGGTGAGATGGAGAGATGAATGAGGCCAACTATAGTAGTAGTAAGATTGGGAGGCGCAGGGTGATCACCCCCGTTTGGGGTAATTGTGAGACTGAAGAGAGAAGGACTGCACGGGAGAGCCTGGGAGTACCGAAGTGAACCAGAAAGAGAAGAGCCGGTGTCTACTCATGGGAAAGTATGGTAAAATCAGGCGAGATAACTGGCAAAAGAGAGGAAGAGGGTGAGTAGAATGAAACTAAAAGGGAGGCCAGCAAGCTCAGCTGTGAAAGAGAACTAAAAAAAGGAAAGAAAGAAAAAAAGAAAAAGCAAAGAAAAATAATCACACACACACACACACACACACACACACCAAACATATACGAAAAAAGAAACCAAACAAACAGGACAAAACAGAGCAGAGAGAAAAACAATGGAAAAAAAGAAAAAACATGAATCCAGCCTGATACAGAAAGGAAAACCAGCCAGGTAGAGAGAAATAAAAGCAGTGAAATTGCTCTAGTGTCCACAGTTCTGTGGTCAGTCCGACTCTGGTCCCAGAAATGTGTCCTCTAGCAAAGATTGCAGGAGGCTTTGTGCTGGGTTTGGGTCTGGTCTTGGTCTTGATTTGGGGGATGGGATGGGTTTTTTTGTGGCTGGAATTCTTCCCATCCCTTCAGAAAGGAAAAGAAGAAAAAGGAAGGTGACAGCCCTACCCGTCCGCTTCTAATCCACGTCTTTGTCCCCAAGCACAGGGCCAGTGCAACTAACTGACCACCCGCTTGCTTGTACTATTACTGTTGCTTCACTTTTCACGCTGTTATCCCACCTGCCCACCGTGTGCAACCCAGCTGGGGGGGTCCTAGTGTGTTGCTGGCGTTCCCGCTGTCTCCAGGCCCTGCAGATGGAGACGATCGCTGGGACTCTTCCTGCGGGGTCACCTGGGTCCCGCCAATGGAGGGAGGGAGGAGCTGAGCCTATGTTATGAATTCTAATTCAAGTATGATAAGGGAAATAGTTCTGCCAGGTGGCATCATACGTGTTACTGCTTTGACTCTCAGAATGAAAAAATCACCATTATCTTCTGAGTATTTAAATTTTTCAGTTATATAATTTTAATAGTCTTACATATGTTTGGTGGAGAAAATTCCTTGTGTTGTATTGAAATAATTCTTCAGACATTTGTGGATGTCCCCTGTTAAGATTTCTCTTTTGCCTTGACTACTGTTTTGATGAATAGGCAAATAAAACTCAAATCAAAAAAAAAAAAAAAAA